>WEIS01014210.1:0-11128 GCA_013389965.1 Todus mexicanus | reverse complement strand
ACTCAATATCCTAATCAATATGACTTAACTTGCTAACTTTTAAGAGGTTGGTAGTAAACTAAACTCTCCCATGAAATATTATCTGGGAACCTCAGTGTATGGGTTAAGAAGTGCACAAAGAAGAGGCCAGCAGATCGAGAAGGGTGGTTCTGCCACTCTACTGCGCTCTTATGAGACCCTGCCTCGAGTACTGTGTCCAGCTCTGGAGCCCTCAACACAAGAAGGACACAGACCTGATGGATTGAGTCCAGAGGAGGGCCATGAAAATGATCAGGGGGCTGGAGCCTTAAGGGGGCCTACAAGAAAGCTGGGGAGAGACTGTTTACAAGGACATGTAGGAATAGGATGAGTAGCAAGGGTTTTAAGCTAGAGTAGATTTAGACTAGATATAAGGAAGAATATTTTTTTTTTACAATGAGGGGAGTGAAACACTGGAACAGGTTGCCCAGGGAGGTGGTGCAAGTCCCATCCCTGGAAGTATTTAAGGCCAGGCTGGATGGGGCTCTGAGCAACCTGATCTAGTGGGAGGTGTCCCTGCTCACTGCAGGGGGGTTGGACTAGATGACCTTTAAAGGTCCCCTCTAACCCAAAGCATTCTATGATTCTAAAAGAAACCCCGGGTTCATTTAATGAGAGCACCTGCGCTGTAACCTGGGCCATCCTTCTGCACAAAAGAAATTAGCTTCACATCAGTATTTCTTTTTTTATAACTCTGTTTATTGATGCCTATCAAGATGTGGTTCCAAAAAATTTAGGAAATGGAGGTCTACGGAATCTGCTAATGAAAGGCTTATTACATTTAGTTGAGGCTGATGCTGCACCTTGGTTGGGCTTATTCATCCATGCGGTTGAACATAGATGAGCTATTGTATCATTAGCAAAGATGTAAACCAATCAATATACTGTAATTTGAAAAGCAAAGTTATTTTGGACAATGGATGTGAAAAAAGGTACAATACATCTCCATAGCCTCTTCAGTTTTGCTCCCTGGGTGCATTTGTTTTAGCAGCTTCCCTTGCTATCTGCATCCTGAACCTTCTCACACTCGTGATCCACAAAAACAGAGTAACTAAACACGGATTTTGAGTTACAAAACAAAGTTGTTCACATTTGCTGGTAAAACAAACCTGTTCCTGTTGGAATGAGCTTCAAAACACCTGAGTTAACTCATACTGCAGGTATAGCTCTAAAAACAGCCTGCCCTTGAGAGGCGTCCATCTGCCTTTCTCCCAAGTGTTGTTAAAATGTTCAAGTTCCATGTTTCGAAAATTCCCTCTTCCACTATCAGGATATTTACTGGTAATCAAACCTGATGGTTAATTCACACCAAACATAAATATTTTGTTACAGGTGGCTTTTCCATGGAGCTATACACCTTTTGCTGGACCCTAATTAGGCACTATTTAGCTACAACTGTTCTGTTTACAGAAGTATTCATTATTATACTTTAATAAATATATTATCCATATGCTTAGACTGCATTAGTAGTTTGCATTGTATCCTCTTGTGCTCAAAATGTGCGTGTTCAACACGTGTGCTGGAGTATGCAGTGAAGGGAGCACGTCCACAGCCAGTGCTTCCATATAGTTTGGAACCTAGACTTTGATCCTGAACGTTTTTGACTTCTTCAGGAAGAGAAAAGATTAATTCACTTCTCAAAGCGTTCACTGAGCATAAATAAAAATGAAGCCCATCTCACGGATAGCATATTATTAAACAGAGTAATGCAAGTGGGAAAGACGACTTGTTAGAACTTGATGATCGGACATTGAGGGTTGTGGCAAGTAAGCCACAGGAAACAAAACCTGTATTTAACACATGACTGAAGGGGCCCCAAACGCATTAAAAATCCTTCCTAGAAAATGAAGCTTGTATCACCTCAGGGATGGGTGGCAGACATTTCACATGTCTTCTCAAACCAGGCACATACTGATGTTAAGGGGCAGCACTGTGCTTGCTGCTCAAAAGCACTGGTCTGAAATGGAGCGGTCCTTGTGCAATATGGCCAGTATTTGAGATAAACATATCGCGAGATAAAAATAATTTGCAATCTCTAACGCTCGCTGCTAACTTCACCTCAGGTCTGTGATGGAAACTTTCTAAAATAGTTACTGGATTCATTTCTGAAGTAGCCGGATAATTAAATTTTGGATGTTTTGATTTTTCTTTCTCAAGAGCATTCTGAAAACCTAAACACACATGAAAGATTGGATATGGTACGAGAAAGCATAGCTCACCGGAGCTGTTTTGTTGTGCATAAACAGCGACAAAACCCCAGGACACTGATGGAAACAGCTTTAGAACATGCAACCTAAGAGTCTTTGAATGTTGTTAACCAGCGGTGCAAGAAAATGCACGCGGGAGACTTAACCCCAGCATAAGAGGAGAAAGCATCGCTGAATGGCACAGGGTGAAATCTTGTCAAAGATATTTTCTACATGTAGAGGCAAGGTCTGCTGCCAAGGTGATTCTGAGATAAATTCAGAACATACAATATGCTGTGTCTCCCTGGTAAACTTGTCTCTTAAACCAAAGGACTCTGTCGGTGCGTGAGTAACTTCACGAGTGAAATGCAAACACGTAATTGCCAATAAAAGCCTTACCACACAAGGAACACGTGTTGTCCAAAAAACAAAGTCCAAACTAATTATGTTTATCTAAACGGCAGGAGATGTGAACCTTCCTCTCTCAGTGGTGGAAGCTGGAAACGTGCCTGGGGCCCTAACACCAAGATGAAGGGCTGAGCTGGTTCGTGCTCTGAGAACAGCTTCAGGTCACAAAGTGTCCCTCGGGCTTTTTTAGATATACCATGGTTGAGGAATCACGTGGAGTCCTCACATGAAGATGTCACGGGTGGCTACCACGACACCTGCACAAAGCTCTGGTGCAACAGTACAGTGGACAACATCTCAGAACAAACAAGCCTTCTCCCTGGAAAAACATACCCTGCCTCAAAACTTTTTTCAACAACCCATTTGTAAACTGCAACAGCATCAGCATCTTGAGAGTTAAGTTGGCAAGAAGTGGCTGGAAACAGCCCCCATCAGATACCACAGCAGACCAGCAGGCAAAGCGTTGAAAACCCAAGTGTCTGCAGCTGCTGCCCAGCTGGCCAGACAGTGCTGCTCGCAAGGGCTCGGTCTTCTGCACTCTACCAGACAAAAACGTCTTTCTTGGGAGATGTGACTTTATAACCAGGCACTACAAGGACTGCAATTCAGTGCCCAGAACACAACAGAAGACCCGATCCTTCCGACGTCAACAAGCTGAACAGCGACTCGAATAAATAAAGAGTAGGACAAGTGAAGTTTTAGCCACCAGGCTCATGTTTTTCATGTAGCAAAGCCAAAAGGTACTAAATTTAAACACAGAAAATAAAGGAGATGCTGTTCCAGTTCTTCTTCGTGAGATGCTCTCCCCCCGCTACTCTTCTTTCATCAGGCACTGAGGAAGCCAACATGAGAGAAGCCGAATTTTGTAGGAAAACATCCCCTTCCCTGCTAGCAAGAGAGAGACTCCTCTGACTTCCAACTGCACAGCCACCACAATGCCAGGGAAAAGGGCTTTGCCTCTCTCCGTGGCTTTGTGCATTATACACCTCTGCAAAAAATCACTTTGTGGAGTTAATTTATGAATGTTTTACAGCTGGCATTGAGCTAACCTTCTGCAAGCGCAAGCACTATGATAAATCACAGAATGTGCGCATGGGACAGAAAGCAGAATATCAAATGACAGAAATAGCTCCGTCTCCTTCATTGTTTATTGTTTTTTCTTTAATTTTCATTTAAAATGCACTTCAGAGATAAGCACGAAAGACTTTTTTTTATTTTTTACCTAGGTCAGACACAATGAACTTGTCCTGAAAGAATTTAACCTTGCTTTTTAGCCATTCTCCAGAAACACTACAAAAACAAAGCTTTCCGCACGCTGGGAAGAATAGAAACAAATCCGAAGCTTTAAAAACTGGCTGCTGTGAACTGCAGCTTTCCCAGTCCCAAAGCCAAATGTCTCCCTCATCCTTGCTGGGCTGCACTGTTCAGCTACTGGCCACCACCTCAACACCTCGATTTGGTTTGCTTTTTTTGGGGTGGTTTGTTGTGGAGTCTTTTGGCCATGCAAATATATGGAGAGTACAAAATAGAGGTGTGTGGATTTTTGGAAGGCAACGTTAAATTCAAGAGTACAGCTTCTCCTTCAATGCCTGGGTAAAGGGTTGAACAGCAAAGCTTTGACAGTGTGGGCAGGGGTGGAGACAGGTTTTCCCAGCTTTCCCACAAGCATAAACCCTAAACCTGAGACTCTTGCACCTATATATGTCAGCTCTGTTCATTAAGTCCTTCCTGAAGAGGCCCCTGGTCCCTGCTGCTCCTGAACCTAGAAGAGATAGAAACTCAGAGCACAGTGGTCAGAAACTCCTCAGCCTGATCTGCAGCTTCCCATTCACTGCAGATCTTACGTCAGCAATCCTTACACCACGGCTAATAAGACCAAAATGTAAGAATTTGAAAAGTCTTAAGTTGGTATCATTTGCACTACGGAATTTGACTAGACAGCTCCTTCCACAGAAAGCCTCGCAATCAAATTCAGCAAGAGTTTTGCCCTTAGCTAGAATTAGCTGATATGTAATTTCAATGATACATATTTAGTATGTACAAAGCTCTTAATAAGCAGAAGTACATCACACTTCTTGCCTGGTTCACTACTTATAAGAAATGCATTTCTGTAAAGTGATAATAATAAAAAAGAATACTAATAAAATCTCAAATTAAAGTTCCCTCTTTTTTGACCTATGCATTTACTTGGTTTGGTTGTGGTTTTTTTTAAGGGAGGTTTCTGAATCCTAAGTATCAGCAGGGCTGCTCTCTGTCGTGGAATTCCCTTACCTAAGGAGTGCACAGGATAAACAAGCAAACTAGACTAAGTCAAGCTGAAGCTGGAGACACAGAGCGGTCAGCAGGCATTTCTACGGATTTTCCCCTCATGGAAAAACTCCATAGACAGTGCTGGCCACTTTCTGCTCAGATGGAAAGGAATTAATTTTACCATTGTAGATCATGTTTGAAAGATGAATAAATGGTGAGGGTTTAGGATACACTGACATCTTTCAAGGAAAAGATAATACAAACTGGATTTAATTCTGTCTTCACAGCCCTGCTGTCAAACCAAGTCCCTCCTGCTCTAAATAACACACAGTGAGCAATGTGATACACCACAGTTTCCTACAGCTTTACAAAATAGAACGTTTAAGTCATTTTATTAACCCTATGATGAATATTTCTTACTGTAACTGATATATAATATATATACTGATATGATATTCAATTTAAATTATTCCATATTTTTAAGATTGAAAGATATACTTGCCACAGATTAATGAAGGCAGAACAGTCTCAGGCAAAAGGACAAAAAAAAGAGAAAGGAAAACAGAATAAAAGAGGTTTAATTGTTTTTGCAGAAGCGTTTGCATCTTTGGTTGCAAGTTTAGAAAACTACTCAAGAGTCACACAGAAATATTTCTGTTGGCAACAGCTGACCAGTTTGTGGATGAAGATGTTCATCTAATGCTCTAAATAAAACAACAAATTCCCTCTTTTTTTATAAACCGAATAGTACTTTTTTATTATTTCTATTACAACTTCTATGAACACCTAACCTTTATCACAAAATTGCCCTCATCTTGAATTTCCATCTTGCTTTAAAAACTGTTTGAGAAGTCAAACTGTAAAAGACAAACTAACAGTGCTTCACACAGGACGAAAGAGGACACCGCTCCAACACCAGAGGGTAACAATCAGCAAACTCTCAGCTTTTATTTAAGGATGATGTTACAGGCACAGCTATTACAATGTCACCGAGACAGCATGAGACAAAGAAATACCTCACTAAAAATTCCTTTCATAGCCATCCTTCCTTCTGACCCCCTTCTTAGCATCTGCAACAAAAAGATTAAATAGCATGACCTACCAAAAAGATGCAGAAAAATGCTGCCACTCAAAGCATGAGTGCGTGTGGCTTTGGAGGGAGACAGGATCAGGAAGAGGCAGAAGAGGGAAAGATGACAAACAATCGTCTTCACTGAGGACAAACACTAAACATGCATATAAGTATCACAAAGAAACTTCTCTTCCTTGCATCAGTTGAACCTGGGAGATGGCTTTTTGAGATGCTAGCTGAACAACCATCAGTCTTTTACAAATATTTGCACAATAAACCACACTGCGGAGTATTCACATCAGGCCCAGGTAACTACAGTGCTTAAGGCAGTCCTCATTGGGATAAATTTGCCCTCGAAATCAACCTTGAGTAACTCCCTAGAGAAGCTTCTCCTTCCACTGACTGCACAAGGAACCTACAGAGATAGTACTCAGCATACACAGTTCAGAAAACTATTTTGGTCCCCAAAGATTAGATAGAGAATGAATCTTGTCAGCTGTCACCTTGCACTTCTGTGAGGCAGTTGCTTGAATTTTTTGTTTAGTTGGTTTTTTTCCACTGTTTTTATTCAGATGGCCCATCAGAGGTCATGTTTATTTTGTATGCCTCTAGAAAAAGATCTCCAAAGTTATCTCTGGCATCCCGATTACAAGCTTCAGGAATCTGCACCCGCTATTGCCAAACCTTGAGGAACAGCCAAAAGGTCTCCGAGCGTATCAGGATCCACACTACAGAGAAAACCACCCACATTACTTGCAGATGAAGACTGCTGTGGGTCCAGTCAAGCTGAAGAACGAAGTACTGCCATGCCTCAGGAGAACAGCATCCATCAGAAATTTCACTGATGTTCTCACACTGTACTTCGAAAACAAGCTCTCTCCTTCAGCTGCTGGCTGGAGGGGAGCAAACTAAAACCCAAGTAATTCTATTCATTTAACTACAATTCACATTTTCAGACGCTGCCCTAAGCTCCTGGGCAGCAGGAAAACAGGCCGGCAGTGTAATGAGGCTATGCCAGGGAGGACGAGCATCACACGGAAAAGCTGGAATTGAAGGTCCTCACGAAAGTAAATAAACCGCTGCAGTATTTTCAAAATTCCTTCTGTAACAACATCTCTTTGAGCAAGTGAAATGGCCAGATTTCAGTTACGTTCTCAGTGAAATACAAGTCATTAGTAAAACAGACCCGCAATTCATCACCTAGAGCCTCTTCTCTCTCTGTGTACTCTTTTACATAAAATCAAGGACAACCTTTGAGACTGAGCTCTAGATGAACAAACAAAAACCCCTTGGGCTTTGCCCTGTGAAGCTTGACCCCAGGTAGGTGTTGCATACTCTGGCGGAGCTCTGCAGGAGGAATGACTCAGCAGGGCTGCCGGCATCAACGCACTCCTTTATGGGAGGCTATTTCACTATGAACTCGACATCTATCTCATCATTTTAAATTTGAAATGCTCTGGTCTTCATGTTGTATTCAGCACCCTGCATCTTCACCCCATGCGACAGAACAGGGGCCAAACTCTATGTCTTTTTCTCCATGGGAGTTATCCAATGCATGGCATCAGCCCTAGGAAAAGCCTAGAAACCCGTAGCTGATGGTCCGCGGTATATTCAGTCAGCTCCATATAACCATGCATATATGTTGGAGCTTAAACAGCTCCAAAAAGCTGAGGTTTTAATTTTAATATTTTTTTTTAATACATATCACTCAATTTCTAAATCTAATTATTGCTAATATGACTTCGCTTCACTGTTCTAGGCTCCTCATAAATCCACAGTGAAACAGTCCTTTCTGTGAAATTCGATAGAATTGTCTTCCTAAAGCCCATGGCAACAAGCCTGTGGCTTTCTTTTTGAAGGAGAAGAAAAAATGAAACTATTGTGAATCTCAGATCTTGAGGTTAGAAATAAATAACCCCCAAAAAATCCCAGCAAAAGGCCCCTTTTATTTTAGATACTGGAAATTAGCTTTCGTCAAGCTAACATGACAACTTATTTAGATACAACAGAAGCAAATTTTTTGTGTTTCAGTGTTTATATTAAGAGTTCTCCCAGGAGAAAGCTACCCCACCCAAGAGATTATTTTTTTTCTCCCAAGCTTCCCAGTATACAAATAAGTTAGTTCTTAGTGCTTCTGGCCACTTGGTCCTTACATGACCCATGGAATAGAAGGAAAAAAACCACGAGAGATTTATGCATAGTGGTATGCTTATAGTTTAAGTTCTCATTAAATTGTTTGTTGACTTCACCAAACTTTACAGCCCCTCAAAATAAACCTTTAGCTTAAATAAGCTAATGATTGTTGAGAACAAGGTATGTTCCAGGTTAGGAAGAACTGGCAATTACAGCATCGCTGGATTAGAGACAGAATGAAACCTTCAGAACCACGACTACATTGTGAGCACCATCACTTGGAGTAAGTTTCTAGCACAGCCTCCTCAAGTTATGCAAGGCAGCCAAACAGAGGTCCTCTCCCACTTTGCAGAAAAATCCCCCTAAGCCAGTGCTGGCAATTACTAGAGTCTCCTGTGAGTCAATTCTGTCTACTAACCTGGCCAGAAATCAACCCAGTAAAGCAGGCGAATCACCTTCTGAGACAGGAAGGTAGCAGACAAGGGGAGAGGGGACTAAAACCTCTCTTTTGGCCGTGGTGCTTCGTTGTACTCGCTCAAGCATGATGCCTAACTTCAATCTTAACCCACGTGGCAAATTTTTCCAGGATATTAGCTAAATCGTGGTACTAACCACTATCCTACACCAAAAGGAGGAGGATACTGTTGTACCTGTAGCTTCAGCATGATTCTGGAACCACAGGAGGCTTTGCTACACAGCAAGGAAAATGATACGCCCACCCCTGGTGCCACCTGCAATGCCTAAATACAAGCCTGAGTTGGTTCTACTCTCACAGCTGCGGCCACCTCCGTGAAGCCTGCAAGCAATGCATTTTCCCATGTTCTAGAAAATTCTGTTTCAGGTTTCAGAACATCACCATTAAGAACTGCTTCCTGAATAAATTCAAGGCCAGTGAAGCTAGGACAATCTCACGTCATTTTGTATTTTCACTTCCAAAGTAGAAGTACAGAGTTGTTCCTTACCATTTGAAACACATTCCCAGAAGCAGGGATCCATTTGTAGCAGCCTTTCTACACAGGCAGATTCCCACGTCAGAAGCTGTTCTCCTGAAGCTAAAGCAGCACAAAGGAATAAGGCACTGATAAGCACTAAGCAAATCATTAAAAATGAGTTTCTCCTGAGATAAGTAGCATTGACATTGCAGTGGGAATTAGGTACACCTGTTGTTTAATCAACTTGGAATCAAAGCAATAAAAACCGCCATGTTATAAAAGGTTTCTTCCTTTGACAAGTACAGGCAGGCAGTGTGACAAGTGTTGAAGATCACCATGGTACCTGACTGCAATGCTGTCGCAACGACAGTGACAGCAAGCCAGAAATCTGGGAGTCTTTCAAACACAACAAGCTCTAAGGCTCCCTGTTAGATTCTGATTTTCTTGGGTGGGAAAAGAAAGGGGACGTAAGTGCAGGAAAATAAGATGATTATTTCCTTTAGCACGCAGAAAACCTAGTGATGATGATAATGTTCAGAGTCCTTGGGGATGAAACAACTCCAGGGTGATGCAGCTTACGCTAATAAGCAATTCCATACTTAAAAAAAGAACGTACACCCTCCCGTTAAAACATCCACTTATTCTAAAACTTATGAGAAATTTAACACTAGAGTAGAAGTAAAATCTTTGAAGACACACAATATAGTCTCTTTGTAAGGGTAGCACTGAGACTCATTGTTCATAAGCATGACACATGGGACTAACCCGTCCCTCTTCCATATCCAGAAAGAAGTGAAGAATTTCTGTTTCCCTGCACTCCTGTGAGGAGGGAGACAAAGAATACGATCTGTGCACAGGGAAGAGCTGCTTTGGCAAATATTTAATGCACGTAGTGATTCTGATAATAAACTAGCAAATGATAAGTTCTGCATTCCCCGCATCTCCATCTCTCACAAGGAAACAACGGCCTGTATCCCATTCCTGTGTTGCGACACATAAGAATTACTACTCGTGTGTGACATTTTTAATGTGACATAAATAAAAAATAAATCAAGGGGTATATAGATAGCATTGGTACTCACACGAGTAAAGCAGACCTCTGCATTTATTTCTTGTGACTACAGGATTTCCATTGAAATAACCAGATTCGTAGCATTGCAGGAACCTCAGAAGAAATGCCAGCTCTCTTTGGGGCCGCCTCCACTCTGGAAATTTCCCTGAGCACCAGTAATTGATATTGTGCTCCTGGCACACCTACATACAGCAAGTTGGAAGGGGTGCAGCCTTATGAGTCTGAACACATTTCCAAAAAAGATAAAATCCACAGGCATGTATGTTTGTGAGGGGGTGAGTTACAGGAGTACCTGACACATTGCAATGACTCAAATTAGAGAGTGAAAATTTCAGAGGTAAGAAGGAAGAGGAGACAAAGGAAAGAGCAGGAATAGCCAGAGTAGCTTGTTATATCCAGATGTTTATGCAAGTGGAAGACTGCATATGAAAACAAATACACGCAGAATTTATGAAGGGCATGGATATACACCATTAGCTTTGGAAAACCTGATTTTTTTCTGCCTGTGATCACAGCGCAGCACTCACTGTGCATGAAGGCAACTTCTCTGGTGATGTAACACACCCATAACTGTGAGACATTTGTTCTGTTTAGGTTCTTACGCTATCACTTAACCACCCTAAACCATCCTGGAAGGACATGAAAAAGTCCTCCTGCTTAACCAGAAATATAGATCGTACATGTAAAACACTTTGCTTTGATCTGAAAACCCCACAGCTTTTCCTCAACATCTGACTCATTGCTTTCCACCTAGTTTCTCTCTAATTAGAACCAACCAAGTCTGAAGTCTAAACACAAGCCTAAGAGACAAAGTCGTGTTTGTACAGAGGAGAGAGAAACTATGGACAAAACGTGTCTTTATAATTTCGAGTGAAAGAGATTTGCACTTGTTTGTTTTCAGCACAAAAAGTCATGTTCCATCCCCTTTGGTGACCGAGCCCTTGCCTCTGTCAAAAATATTGAGTGTCAACAGGATGCTGGGCTTTGAGTTAACAATGCTCATAGTGTGAAGTGGGCTTACCACTCAGGAAAGGAAAAGAAAAAAATAAATATCTAT
>WEIS01014206.1:0-12333 GCA_013389965.1 Todus mexicanus | reverse complement strand
GGGGCCGGGGCGGGCCCGGCCGGCGGCGGCCGGAGATGGTGATCTGCTGCGCCGCCGCCAACTGCTCCAACCGGCAGGGGAAGGCGCACCGGGGCGCCGTCTCCTTCCACAGGTAAGGGCGGCCGCCACGCCCGCTGCAGCCCCCCCACCGGGCCTCCCTGCTGCCTCGGCTCTGCTCCGGCCCTGGGGGGGCTGCGGGTGTCCCCGGGGCGCTTCTCTCGCCCCTCCGGCACCTCCAGGCCGCCGGCGGCAGCGGCCGCCCTTTGTTGTGCTCGCTGCGGACGTGCCGAGGGCCGGGGCCCCGGGCTCGGGCTCGGCCTGGCCCCTGCCCCTCATCCCAGGCTCTGTGTGAGCCGGGGGGGCCTCGCTGGGGAAGCTGCCAGAGGGGAGACCCCGAGGGAAGGTCCTTATCTCATCTTGAAAAAGCGCTTCCTTCAGCTGCTCCGAGTCTCTTTGCAGTCCGGGCATCTTGGGCTGTGTCAGGACTAGTGTGGGCAGNGAGCTCAGAGGGCTTGTCCAGCCTCAATAATTCTGGGATTCTGTAAATACCCTCAGTGTAAACATCAGCAGGGTTAATGAGGCAGCAGGTGGACAACGTGTTGGCCGATCAGGGGTGTTTCAGTGTTTGCCACATCCTCGTTTCTTGCAGGCTGCTGTGCCTGTCATAGGGTAGATGAGCAGCTGCGTAATGGGTTGGTTAGTGATGAAAAGGGAAATGACACTTCGTAGCTCTTTACTGTTAACAGACCAAACAAATATTGAGTGTTTCGGCCCAAAGTGAAATAATCCTCAAATGAGTGTAACATCTAAAAATACGGCTTTCATGAGGATTTCCTGAGCCTGAGTACCAACTCTTCTTATTTCCTAAATGCAGCTCACCTTCTCATGGGTTTTATCTCTTTGTTTTTTAGATTCCCTCTGAAGGATTCAAAGCGTCTGATTCAGTGGCTAAAAGCCGTTCAGAGGGACAACTGGACTCCTACCAAGTATTCATTTCTTTGCAGCGAGCATTTCACCAAAGACAGTTTTTCTAAGCGTCTGGAAGACCAGCACCGATTGCTGAAGCCCACTGCTGTCCCTACTATCTTCCAGCTTGCAGAGAAAAAACACAACAACCTGGATTATGTCAGAAGCAGAAGAAAAATAGCGAGCCAGGTGCCACTGCAAGATGGAGAAGACCCAAGGGAAGGAGGCTTTGAGGTAGTTCAGAGAACCTCATCTTCTGGCCAGGACTTCATGGTGATGCAAGGGACTAAAGAGATGGAGGAGGCAACTTTGCAAGCAGAAATTAGATCGATGCCCGAGGAGGAAGAGAATCTCCACAGGCAACGGGACAGCCCTCTAAGAAGGACGTTAGGTGATAATTTGGTTGCAAAGCCTGAACCTCAGAAAAAGTCTGAGAGATCATCCGTCGAGGACTGTCCTAAAGCCGCCTGGACGGGGAGTTGGGTAGCAGACAGAAGTGGCGTGTCTGTCGATGACTTCACACCTCCTGCCTCTGGTGCTTGCAAGTTCATTGGCTCCCTTCATTCTTACAGCTTTTCCTCGAAGCATGCCAGAGAGAGGCCGTCTTTCCCGAAAGAGCAGCTGGAAAGGAAAAGACCAAAGAGAGATATGGAACCGAGCTGCAGTAGCCATCTTATGGGACAAGATAAGACCACGGCAGAAGGCTCTCCTACTTCATCCCTCACCGCGACCCCTCAGAAACCTTCCCAGGGTTTGTCGGCGTCCCCAGCGGATCTTACCCCTCAGCCTGCCGCGGAGGCTGTGGTGGGGCAGAAGGGTGACACAGATGCCAACCCCATGTCGATCAATGAGGTCATCATGTCAGCCTCAGGAGCGTGCAAGCTCATTGACTCCCTCCACTCGTACTGTTTTTCCTCCAGGCAGAGCAAAAGTCAGGTGTGCTGCTTGCGTGAGCAAGTGGAAAAGAAGAACGGAGAGCTGAAACTTTTGAGGCAGAGGATCAGTCGCTCTGACAGTCAAGTCAGGAAGCTGAAGGAGAAGCTAGATGAGCTGAAGAGGATCAGTTTCCCTTACTTGAACAGCCTGCTATCCCAGGACTGTGGTCAGTATTCCCAATGGCTTTGTGTTGAGGAAGAATTAGCTGTTTTCTTAGCAATAAGAGGGGGTTTAAGTCAGAAGTCTTAAAGATACGATGGATAAAACGTAAATCAGGAGTCTGAAAGATACGATGGATAAAATATCAGAAGTCTTAAAGATACTATGGATAAAATATATGAGAAGTACATTTTTGGACGAAGTAGTAGCTTGTGTTAGACCAACAGATATAGGTGAAAGGATTAAAATTCTGGGCATGCGAGCTGTTTCTTATATCTCAAAAATGTCTGCGATGATTCCTGGTGTGGAGTAGAAAGTTAGGTTGCAGACAACTGTCTTTATTCATTTTTATTTTTTTTCCTTCCTGGATTATTGTAACTTGTGGCTCACCAGCACCTGTTAGGATTTGCCTTCCTTGGGAGTGTCCCTGTGAATTGTTTTTTTGGTGTGTTACTGAGCTGTCATGGGCAGCAGGTATCTGGGCAAGCTGTTGTGGTCCTTTCCAGTGATGTACGAAGTAATTCTCATCTTAGGGTTCATATACTGCACTCGTTACTTGGGGATATAGGAAACCTACGCGAGGTGGTAGATAGCACACCTGAAAACACAGGGGAATTCAGCGACGGACAAGGTCGTGTACAACAGTTGTTGTGAAGAAGTCAAATCAGGCCGTAACCCTTTCTCTTGCAGGAAAGATTGCTCTAATTAATGTACAAGGGATAAAACTTTTGCACAATGACTCTAGACACAAGATATAATTCCGGGGAAGAGTTTAGGAGCGTCTAATGATGTTTGATGTTTGCGTGGCTGCTGAGAAAATGTTGAGTTGCCTTGTGAAAGGACGTGTGACGTGGGGCTTTGTCGAAGAAGTCTTGCTTAGGTATCCCCTGACAGGATTTCTCCCATCCCTGCTTCTTTAGGAGGAGAAACCTCGTGGCTTCTAGAGCCGTGTGGTATTAGACACGATCACAGGCAAACGCATTCTCCAGACTGTTAGAGCATGGCCTACTTTCTCACTCAAGTGCAAGAAGATAAACCCTTATAAAATTCTTGAGGGTCGATACCCAATGCTAATTTTCTGAGATGTTTTTAGCGTTCCAGAGTATGGGAAAACTCACGCTTTGATTTGGGTAGAGGAGGGGGTAATAATTTTTTTTCCCCCCATGGAAAATCGGAGTCTTATCTGTATCTTCTGGTCTGTATTTTTTTTAAATGGTTTAGTGTGAAACTAAATTCAATTTTAAGATTTCATAATTCATATATACGTGAAAAAAGGGTGTCTGGCTTTGTTGGAATACCTTCCATGAGGTACCATTGCAAAAAGAGTTCTGAAGGATGTTCTTATTCTAGGAAGCACTATGATTTTTCTCTTTCCTGAGGTGGCTGTTCTGAATACGTATGCCTTTGAGAATGTGAGAATTACATATTAAGAATATCTTCCTAAGAAAATAAGAGTTACATACTCCGTTTTCTAAGGGAACATGTCGTTTTTAAAAATGAATTGACCAACTCATTGCCTCTGCTGCCATCTCTGATCAACAAAGCTGGAGACCAGTATGAGAAAATGAACCATTTTGGCAATTGTAGCTTGGGACAGTGGGAAGTTCTTATGGAACCCTTTGGCTGGTGACGTTTTTAAAAGGTTTGTTGGTGGCTGGTGGGCTTTTCTTTTTCTTTTTCGCTTTTTAGCTTAATCTTGGTGCTCTTCTGCCTTGCATTGCTTTCTGGATGTTCATAGTGATGGTTTATGCCGGTCAAAACACCTGCTGAAGTGCTCCTGAGTGCTGCTGGGCAGAGCCTGGTGTATGCCTAGACACTGTTTTGCTGTAATACAAAGCTGAGCTGGTGAAGGGCTTTTTGGTATTCACAAAGATACAGTCAGGTAACATATTAGGTTAGCAAGTATTACAGTCTTTGTTAGTAGCTACATTTCAGTTGTCCCGTATCATCTGGTGTGTAGTTGAGGCGGTATTATTAGCTGTGAACCTGAGCCTGCGTATTTTTCTCAGGTCAGTGCCTTGCAAAGTGTACGTAAAGTAACTGACTGGACTGACGGTGCAAGTTGTTGTGTCTGTATCCCAACTCTGCACGCTGCAGGACCTCTTTTTGCAGCTGTGCGACATTCAGCTGCTTCCACAAGATCACGAGAGAAAAAAAATGATCTTTAGGCCTGTACCCCCTGAGCAGATCCCATTTTTGGTACTAGTTCTCAACTGATCTTTTTCTCCAGTGAGACAAGTAAATTTCTACAAGTAAATTTCTGTTGGCTGTATCAAAACTACAACTGCCCGGAAAGAGCAAGTTTCTGCAAACCTGCTGCACATGCAGCCCCTGCCAGCCACGCTTGAGGATCGGTGACTCAGTCTGGGTGAGTTTGTCTCACAGAGTGCTTGGACTGTCAGGATGCACCCGAGCAGTGTTTTCTCTACAGGATACAAAAATGTCTCGTAACACGGGGATCAACTGACTGGTTTTAGGAGAGGGCCTGGGCTGTTTCTCTCACGGCTGCTGCAGTGACCTTTTCCGTCTAAACTTTGAATTTGCTCACTTGTTTGGTAGGAAAATGTTTCTTTCTGTTTCACTGGCGACTTTTGAGGTCCTTGGACCAAAGGTTGAGGAATACTTCTAGCGGAGGGGCGTGGTTAGGCACGGTGCATCAGGCAGAATGAAGTTAGATGTGTCTTCTGGAGAACAACAGAATACACTGGGAGAAGTCAGGCAGAGACAGTAAGCAAATAGGGAACCAGTGTCCTGGGGAAGTGGAGACTATTCTAACACCATTACTCTCTGATACATAAGTGCTATCTGACCATGGAGAAGGGGAGACTGAGGGGGGACTTCGTTAATGTTTATAAATATGTANTGGAACCTCTTTCACACTGCATGTTTGCTTTCGTGAAGGTCATATTAAAGGCGAGAGGCTTTGCAGAATGAGTCCGTGTGGAAAATGGTTCGAATTTTGGTAGGAATCTGTAGGAAGTCACATTCCCTTCCAGCTTAGGTTTGTCTTTACAGATTTGTACAAAGCCAGCGGAGAAATGGGGTCATTTCTAATACTATTTATATGCAAATGAAGCGTAGTTGGTGAGCTTTGGGGTCAAGCGGAAAGAGTCGAACATTAAATGTCTGGTTTTGTGCTGTGATGGAGTCCTGATGGGGGCCGGAGGTGGTGTTTCTCATCAGAGTGGCAGCAGAGTTAGTGTTGCAGGAAAAAAAGTATCCAAATCGTGTTCCTTGGTGGCAGTGAGAAGTGAGGATGTGCGAGGAGGTGAGATGCTGTTCTTTCATCTATCTGAGCAGGACTTCAACAGCAATGGGTCCCTGTCGAGTTTACCTTGAAAATGAGATGCCTCTACTGGATCACAGAGATGTGCTGTCAGAAAAATTACCTCTACCAGGGCAGGCACTGTTAACCTAGCAGCTGTAGGTTGACTTGGAGCTAGATTTTGGAAGAAAAATGCTTTTATTGTGAGATGGCAGGTGGTGCTTGTGTTGTTGGGGGTTTTATTTTCTTTAATTGATTGTTTAGGGCTTTTTTTTTCTGCCTTGTCCAAGATGGGAACAGTCAGGATAGGAGGATGGTCAGCAAAGTAAGTAGGTGTTACAAAGGTTAAGGGAGCTATAAAGTAAGCACAGAATGAGATAAGGAGTAGATATCTAGGTACATAGGCTAAGAGTGGGGCTGAATCTGAGGCAGAAGGCATCACAAGAGAGGCTAGGCGAGATTTCACAGCACCTATGACCCAAGCACACGCTGTGCTGCAGGGGGAGGTTAGCTGCTCCGTGCTCCAGCAGGAGTGAGCTGACCTGACACCCAGCAGGTTTGGGACTTAGTTAATCTGGGAGATGAGTCTTTCACTGCCCCCCTTGGAGAGAAAGGTGGTTGGAAACAGGAAAACAAGACTCTCTGCGCTGCTGGTGCTCCCTCAGTGGAAAGGGCTTGTGCATTAAGGATTTAATTCTGCGGTGAGTTGGGAACGACTCACGATAGAAAAAATAGCTTGCAACTAGGAGGTAATGAAAAGGCTAACTAAGGAAGACTCAAGTGAAAGTAAAACATATTGAGGTTAGCTCAGGTAGGTTGTTCCAATTTCTCATAATAATACATACTTTTTAACATGTTTTCTTTGTCTTTTGTAGTCCAGGAGAACTCTGACAGTGGCTACAGGCACTGAAGCATTTTACCGCAAAGGTTAGGAACAGAGGCAATAACACAGTGGTGCTTGGTCATGAAATTCATTCCTAAGATAGGCTGTAAGATGAAAATACGTGAATATAACCACATTCCTAGCTTTTAGAGCAAAGATGGAGCTAGAGCGTGTCAGTGCTGGGAATACTTGACTGGTTTACTGGGGGGAGCATCAGCAAAGTGCGTAAAGGGATGCGATGCTTGGGGAAGGGCAGCAGAGTCCAAAGCTACCTTCTGGACTTGAAAAAAGGATGCTGAACAAGGTGACTCCTTATTTATTAGAACCTTGATGATGATTTAAATCCAGTAAGTGATTTAGCTGAAGCAAGGACTGCAGGAGCCTGCCTGGCTGTTGCTATAGACTTTGCACTTTGAGGACTGAGAAGGTGCTCTGTGAGTTTGGTTTATGCTTGGGGTTTGGGGTTAGGTGTATTTTCTGTTGGTTTTCTGCTCAAGTTTCCCACGGCAGGCATTCCCCAGCTTAGGGGAAATAGGTTAGCTGCCTTGTTAGCAACCCGATGGCTGCTCTTGCCTCACTTGCATCTTCGCTTTTCCGCTTGCTAGAAGTCCAGCTCTTCAGAAGTGAGACGAGCTTGCCCAGTCAAGCACCTCCAGCCATGCTGGATGCTGCACAGCAAGGCAATGGGATGAAGCTGTGGGTGTAGGAAACAAGCAATTGGCTTATCTCGGTTTATAGCCACGTCTAAAGAGTGAAAACAGCTAAAGCCGTTGTCTTTCATCTGGCGTTTTGATGCTTTTTCCTGAAATGCTGCAAGGTCAGTAAGCAGAAGAAAACAAAGTGCTCTGTTAGAAGCACTCTGGAGACAGAGAGCATCCTGCTTCTAGGCTTTGTTGCCACCTCCTGACCCAGGAGAGGGCAGCAGCAGCAGCAGAGGCTGCCGTCCCTTCCACAGCTTTGTTCTTTCCTTCCATGATGGGTGTTTGAGCCTGCAAAAAGCTTCGAAAGAAACGCCGTGTACGCAGTAGCAAGTGAAATTCGAATACCAGTTGGACAGGGCGGCAATACTCTCCTTACTTGCAAAGCTGCATGTTCTCAACATGAAAGTAGGAAAGGAAACTGGTTCCTAAGAAGCAGTGTAGAGGTATGGAGTTTACTGGAGCAATAATTTTGGACTTTTGTTACTGGTCATCACAGGTAGAAGGTCAGTGTAATGAAATACTGTCCGATAGCCTAACGCTGCTGTATGGCTTGTAGCAACCCCTTCTTAACACCTTGGTAAGCTGGTGGTGCATGCACAGGACAGATTTTGCAAAGGCTGGCTCTGATGCTGTAGATTTTTATCGCCTATTTTGTAGTGAGCTCTCATGTTGCTTTGTTTGCAAAATGTTTCAGGATAAAGAAGAGCAATTAGCAGCGTCTTGCTGACGTTCCAGCTGGCCTTCTAAACCTGCTATCCATGGGAGAATAAGTAACCAAAGTTGTCTCTTTTACCTGGAAGTGTTTTTGTTTCCCCTCCTTTGGGATTCCCGGTGGGGACTCTCCATTCTTCCTCATTCAGTCGTTTTAGCCTGAGCTTTGGGACTGGGCACAGTGAAACTGACTGATCAAGCAAATTTTCACGCAGAGCATCACCTTTTCAGGTCATAATTTGTCTCTGTGCCTTTTAGACCACCTGGACAAGTAGCTGCTTCTTGTATTAGGCAATAACACTAGGTGTGGAAAACAAACCCCTTCAACTCCCATCCTGCCAGAGGTGGGGGAAAAGAAGAGGACAGGCTTTGAGTATCCTTCAGTCATACTTGTCTGCCTACCATAGTTAACCTAGAGTAGTGGGCACCTGATTTCTATTGGTATTGGTCTTTCCTGAGATCGCCCGGGTGCCTGTTTACACCTTCGGAATGGATCAGCTTTGCTGTTCATGTGGCTTTAAATTGTCTTTCTCCATTTTTCCTGATTTTTTTTTTTTCCAGGTCACACCCTCCGAAATCACAACAAAATGCAAAACTGTTATTTATCAAAGCTCTTCTAAAATGATTCATTAAAGAAGTTTTAACTTTGTGAAACAGACTTCGGTTGCTTCTTGATAAATGCAGTGACAGAGGGAAGCAGTTTTCTCTTCCATTTACACTTTAACTTGCAGGCACCCTCGTCTTTTAAAACATTTCACTTAGCCTTAGTCCAGAGCCTAAGCAGAACAACTTCGGAATGATCCCCGTCTCTTTGTACAAGTGCAGGTCATTGTCAACCTCTTAAAAAAAACCAATGCAGCCTAACTTTGATCTTGAATATGTATGCCAGAGCATTAGAGATTTAGTAATCAATTAGTGATAATTCTTTTCACTGAAATTTCACGTCGTCTTCCTTGTGCGTAGATAGGAGAGGGCTTTTTCTTCGAATCAAGCTACAGAGAGGAGTCAGTAACGGACCTGTGCTGCAAAGCACAGATCCCTGAATTTTCTTTGTTCTTTACTCTCTTCCACAGAGACTCCCCAGCTGAATCCTGTGATGGAGCCGCTGTCCTGGATGCTGGGCACCTGGCTTTCGGACCCACCAGGAGACGGCACCTTTCCTACGATGAAACCCTTCGAGTACCTGGAAGAAGTACACATCTCTCATGTGGGACAACCCATGCTCAACTTCTCGTAAGTCTAGGGGTTTATCTGTGTTGGCAGCAGCTTTTGGATCAGAATAGGCATGGCTCCGGTTTTGTTTCTTTTTCCAGTGGCAGAGTAAACGAGGTTTCACCTGCCAGATGTAATGATATGTGACTGCATGGTCTGACTTAGATTTATCTTCAAAACTTGTGATTAATTGGCATGCTATTGCAACATACAGAATCACAGAATGGTAGTGGCTGGAAGGGACCTCTAGAGATCAGCTAATCCAACCCCACTGGCAAGGCAGATTCACCTAGAGAAGGTCCCACAGGAGCAGGTCCAGGCAAGTTTGAAACGTCTCCAGAGAAGGAGACTCCACAACCCCCCAGGACAACTTATTCCAGGCTCTGGCATCCTCACCGTAAAGAAGGGTAGTGCACTACATTATATAGATACCTAACTTGCTGTGTGTTTAAGCTGCTGTTCAATTCAGTTACCTCTGTAGACTCAGAAATACTGTAGCACTAATGAACATATGAACGTGTGTGATCTATACAATCACTCACATTATGGGTGACCAAGCACAACTGCAGGGCCTCATGAAGAATAAAGCAAAATCTGAGCTGAAGTGGTTTTTTTTTTCTTTTCTTTTTAAAAGGGGTGGTGAGAGAAATAATTCTGCTCTGTTATTGCCTGCAGAAAGCAGTATACAAAAAAACCTCCCACCTTGACAGGTTTAAAAGATAAATAAAGGTATTATAATTCCAGGTACTTGTTTGAGAAAAGGAAGTATTTGAGACACAGTATGGCTTCAGCATCTGGGTAATGTCTGATTTCTTGAGGGAGTTTCTGAGCTAACTCTTGGAAAGATCCAGGAGCTGTGGAGAATCCGAAGCTTGAACTTAAATAATGTAACTCCAGTTATAAAAAATAGCTGTGTCTGTAAATTAACTGTGTTTCTACATGTTGACGTTTCCCAACTGTGAAGCATTGTCCATCTTTACTCTTTAAATACTGGAGGCAGTCATGTGGTTAAATAAAATGCTGTTTCTACTGAGATGAAACCAGGTCAGACAGTGTATTTTCAGTGCAGCAAACAGCCGCTTTTGTATTCTGATTTCTCCTCAGGTTCAATGCCTTCCATCCAGACACCAGGAAGCCCATGCACCGAGAATGTGGATTCATCCGTCTCAAACCTGACACTAATAAGGTGGCCTTCATCAGTGCCCAGAACACAGGTACACACACCTGGTATCTTCTGTGCTGAGGAAAAGAAAAGGTCCCTACCCTACTGTGACATTTCGTCACTTTTTGGAGAAAATTATTGCATCTCTCACAGATTCGCTTAATTTATTTTTGCTGTGGGTTCGGCAATGCTGCTCTTTGGTGCTGAACCCACAGCAAAAGCAAATTTATCAATGAGCTTGTGTCAAAAGCACTGAATTTCTGTGTCTGTGTTGTTTGCACAGACAGTGTAGCTTTCTAGCTTTCTGTGACAAGAAAGGACTGGGACTCAAAATACCGCTCATGGAGGAGATTCGAGGGGTATCCTTCCCTCAAATGATATCTTGATATTTGCAGACGTAGCTTTGTAAACCAAAAGAACCTCTGCCTCTGTAACAAGAATTTCTCCTGCTGTTCCCTTAACAATCTTGGAGAGTAATCTTAGTGCAGTCTACTTTCTTAGCTCCTAAGCTAAATAATCCTCCACTGTCTTTACGTAGTGCTTTGGTACTTGTTACAGACCTTACGGGAACCGAATGAGAGAGAGCACCACTATTGAATTATTATAAGCAAAAGAGCGTTAAAATCCAGTTGATGCTTAAATTCGCATCTAAAACTCCAGAGGAGGTGCTGAAGGGAAAACTGCCAGTTGCACAGTGGTACTTATCCCATGTGGTATAAGTAAGTCTGGCTAGATTTTTTGAAGCAGCAGTACGTGTCTGAGGCTGCATTGATTTGCAGTTGTCAATACGTGCTAGGTCAAATGAAACTGTTCTTCAGGGAGAGTGGTGGTCTGTTACATAGCCTAATAATTGGGACATCATTAAGGATCCTGTGTAGCCTAATAATATATATGTGACCTTGCTTCTCACTAGGTCTGGTGGAGGTGGAGGAAGGGGAAGTGAATGGACAAGAGCTGTCTATAGCTTCTCACTCCATAGCCAGGATCTCCTTTGCCAAGAAGCCCTATGTAGAGCAGGTGAGTGCACGTGCAGTGAGCAATTCATATAGTATTGCTAGCCCCAGAAGCTGTCTAGTTGAGAGGACAGGTTGATTAGCACGCTTTAATTACACATTGCCATCAGGAGTTCTTGGGAATATTGCATGGCATTCTGGCTTATCCTTTCTGTCGCAGCCTTCGGAAGATATTTCCTATGTTACAAGACCCAGTGGAATTGTTAAGAACTGATTCTCTGAATCGGAACAGCCAGCCCAGAATCCTGTCTCCAGCAGTGGCCAGTAGCAGGTCCTTACAGAAGAGAATAGGAAAGTCTTCTCTAGAGAAGACCTTGTACAGTAGCGGTGTTATTTCTTAGTGCTGGTCTTTTGGATTACGTACAGCATGAGGTTGCACACATAAGGTATGTCCAGGTTTGGGCCTCATTAGGATATTTTAAAAACGTCTGCCTTTCCCTGGAGCTCCACATTGTCTTTGCAAATCTTTCTTGCTTGCTTTTCAGGGCATTGACAAGTTGCTATGGACTCCCTTCCCATTTGTGGCTGCTTGGCTGGGCTGGCGCTTGCTATCAGCTCCAGGCTTTGCTGACTGTGTCTTGGGGGTTGACTTTTTTTTTTCCTTGTGTAGCTGCAGTTTGTTGTTGACACAGCTGGGTGGGGTACAGCCAGCTGCGAGTAAGATGGCACTGCTGGAGTTAGTGTGGCATACCAAGGTCACCGCTGGAATCCTAGCTCTCACATGCAAACTTGTCTTGGCTGACTAGCAGCTGAGAAAGACAGCAAGGTTGAACAAGCTCGCACAAAGAGTAGCTACTGGCACGTTCTTGCATCTGTTTTCTCTGATAACACGTGAACCAAGTCACTGACTGCAGTTTTTGAATATCCCATGGTGAGATGTGGCTCTCGTGACAGAAGACGCGACTTTGACAGCAAATACAGCAGATGTCTTATTCTGGACTTTAAGGCTTAATTTTGCAACCTAGTTTTTATGCGCTAGAAAACCAACCCATAGATAACTGAGAGGACGAGTGCCCTCAGATACAGCCAGTGTCTTAAGTGTGCTTCATGAATTCACTGAGTGCCAAAAATTGTATGAACCTACGTGAGCCATGTCCTAGCTCTGGAAAGGCGGTCCGAACTCTCCTGCCTTCAGATGCCTGGGTTTTCTTGGGTTTCTCCTTTCCCAGGAGCAGCTGTATTGCATCCTTTCTATAGCCACGGAATACTAGGGATATCACCAAGGCAATGAAGCTCTTAAGTACAAGGATATAAACAAAATGCACCACCCTCTCAGAGCCACTGCCTGAAACGTGAGCAGATAGACTGGTAAGAGGAGAGGGGGG
>WEIS01014187.1:0-16569 GCA_013389965.1 Todus mexicanus | reverse complement strand
AAAAAAAAAAAAAATAATTGTGGAAGAGTCTTAATGAATGAAATGTCTCCTCTCTTTATACACTAAAGTTTGGGTATGTATAAAAATCCAGAAAAGAGATTCATGCAATTTTTGTTCCCAGTCAATGGCAAGATTCTTGCTGAAAGGTTGATGATACGATGCTTTGGACGCTGGTTGGATGCAGGACTGAATTTGCTGTGCCATCTTGACATGAAGGGACATCTCCACAACACAATTCCAAGTTTCTACAAGTCAGGAAAACTTAAGGGCTGTCCTCCATTGAGTTTGTATTTTATTGGAGTTTTTTAATACAGTGCTCACTCTTTGCAGCATCATGTTAAAAAGAAGTCAGGGTCCATAATGCTCTCTCTGTGAGAGAGTGACATTTCAACTTATTTCTGAATTTATAATATTTGCATCAAATTAGGTTAGATTTTAACAATTTCTTTTCAAGGGCAATTCAGGCGGACCTGTAAAGTCACATGATAAACTCCACTTAATAGACAAAGACTGTTAACAGACATCAAGTAAAATCAACTCTTTCTATAAAGTCTAATTCTAAAACTATGTATATGGTCCACAATATTGTCCATTGGAAGTGTTGTGTATTTTAGGAGACCTCTGTCCATCTTAGGCCCATTTGCCTCCGCCTGTAGTAGGCAAAGAATTTTAAGCTTTGCATCTTAGCTCCTACTTAAAAATAAAATCTGTTTATTTTAAACCTACTGAACAAGTCTGTAATACTGAATGGACACAGGACACCAAATTTGCTTCTGTCTCATATTCAACCTCTCCAAACTGATTGTTTCAAATTCAAAAATACCAATTAAAAACTGTTAGTTTGTCTACTGTATGATGAGCATGAAAATAGACCAAGTAGCCATTACCAATAAATATAGCTGGAAAATTCATAGGGAAACTGAAATATGTGCTGACAGATTACCCCTGTCTTTACAGGTAATCTAGATGTTACAATCACTGAAACCCTGAGGAAATCTGAATAAATGATAAAAAATTGTTCAAAAATATTCAATATCTGTCTTAAAGTGGTACCAGGGAGTTATACATCTAGTATTAGGTAAATAGAGATCTTGTAAGAGCTGACAAGACTCTTCCTCTCAAAAAGAGTCATATCTGCCCTTAATACATGTTAACATACTCTATAAAGTAGCTGCTGTTTATGCAGAGCAATTACTAGAAGTTAGGCTATAAAAAGCTGCCCTTTATATTTAAATTCAGTCATTGAGTAATAATTTCCCTTCTGAAACCCTATTTGATAAACAAATGTATTTATTAGGAAATACTTTATAAAAATGCGATCAGTCGCTTTCAACTATGCATAGATCAGTCTCACCATCGCGTCTCAAATTCAAATGCAGCTACACGCCATCTTCACAAGACGGTAATAAAACGGGTAATGCATTCTTTACTACAGAGGCGTGACTGAATTCATTTAAGCTGTGAAATTACTTTTAATGCTATTGAAAGGCCTTTCTCTTTAAAATGAAATTACTTTAACTGAACTGCACACGAGATTCGTTAGCTCTAGTATTTCCTACCATCTCTAATTTATCAGTTCTGCTGTTTTGAAATATTATGGAAATAGGTTGAATTTTCACCTACCTTTCCCGTAACATTGGGGGAAATTGTATCGTGTTCCTGGTTGGAAATGCTTATGGCTAAGCTGTGCAATTATCTCCTACTTCTACTCTGACCTGAAAAGCATAGAACCGTAGAATGCCTTCAGTTGGAAGTGACCTCTAAAGCTCAGCTAGCCCAACCCCCCCTGCAGTGAGCAGGGACATCCTCAACTACATCAGGCTGCTCAGAGCCTCATCAAGTCTTACCTTGAATGTCGCCAGGGACGGGGCCTCCACCACCTCCCTGGGCAACCTGTTCCAGTGTTCCACCACCACCATAGTAAGGAACTTCTTCCTAACGTCCAGTCTAAATCTACCCTTCTGTAGTTTAAAACCATTGTCCCTCATTCTATTGCTAAATGCCCTTGTAAACAGCCCCTCTTCAGCTTTTCTATAGATCCCCATCAGGTATTGGAAGGCCTCTACAAAGTTTCCCCAGAGCCTTCCCTTCTCCAGACTGAACAACCCTAACTCCCTCAGCCTGTCCTCATGGGAGAGGTGTTCCAGCCCTCTGATAATTTTCGCGGCCCTCCTCTGGACCCACTTCATCAGGTCAATGCCCTTCTTGTGTTGAGGGCTCCAGAACTGGACGCAGTACTCCAGGTGAGATCTCCCTGGAGAAGGGCGGCAGACATCTCTCTCAATTTGCTGCCCATGCTTCTTCTGATACGGACTAGGATGAAATCGGCCTTCCAGGCTGCAAGTGCACATCTCTTTAGGGCTCTCTATTTTTTTTTTTGAAGTAGACTCAGCACTGGACCTCACATGTATGGGTTTCACCAGCTCTCAAACTGCGTACAAAACAGTTTGTATTTACTGTCTGCACTGAAGGTACAAAAGATGACCAACAGGTCTGCTCAGGCTCATTTCTTTGTAAGTCTAACACTGCTGTGGTAGGAAGATGCTCTGTCCCCTGGTATTTCTTCAGAAATAAGAAGACAGTTAGCAAAGAACCAGGTAACTGGATCACCATCTTCTGTCCTTCTTGAAGACAATCTCAGAAAAAAAGCTCCATTTTTAGAGCCTCTCCTACCCCTGAATGTTAGGGTTCCTCTCTAGCTCCTCTTTCAGGTCCGTCAGTCCATCTGGAGGAAAACTACATCACTTTGGTGCTTAAAATACACCAGAAAACACAACGCTCTTGTTGAAAATGTGAATGGCAACACCACTTCTGAACAGGCACATTTCAGCAGCAGTAGAACTGTGCTGCTAGCAAAAATATGAATGTTTGAGAAGTTGAGCATTAATACCCCTATAGCAAGACCAGCTGCCAGCCAAACCTGTGGCTGTTAGGTCACAAAGGTCCAGTGTCCTGGTGAGTTCAAAGGAAACCACATTTCCTCCACTGCATTTACAAAGAATGTGTATGCTTTGTATTTTCAAAATACAGAAGGCATCTGTGGATTTCAGTATTAAAAAACTGTCTTTTAAGTGAAACAAAAAAAGCAGGGTGGTAGATTTCTCCACCTTTCTTTTTTTTCACACAAAGGGAGTAAGCACGCTGTATCTAGCAAGAGTTGATAAGGTGTGAGCACATGCCTCTTTCCCACATGTGAGAAAATGCACCTCATCTTGGCTTGGATTAGGGTAAACTGCTACTGTACTTCTCGCCCACAGAATCAGCACCAGAAACCTGAGCTCCAGTGATAAGCCAGAAAGGCAAATTACCTATCTTCTCATCTCCTCAGCTCTTTCTGGAGATCCACCTCACATTAAGCATTTGTATTTTAGAATGAGCTGAAATTCTGACCCTATTTAACCTGTATTTGTGGGATGGATTATTTTCTGTGAAGGAACTGAGCTTTCAGTGCATTCTACCGATCAACAAAATTTCAAATACTCATTTACCATTCTGTAGTATAGACTTGTAAGCACCAGCCAGGGAAAGATAGGTCCCTTTACTAATGAGTATTAGTCATCAGTCAACCAATTAGCTCAAAAGGAACAGAGATTTGCAGTGGAAATAGTGAAGTTCTTGCCAATTTTTCTGGTTAAAGACTGATGCTTTTTTCTCCACAAGACCTCTGTCTCGTTCACGTCAAAAAAGAATGTGATCAGACACTGAACCAGAACTGCAGTAGATGACAGTCTGCCTACTCCATTTATAAGCATATTTGTCATACATGGCCCACGGAACAAAAATCAGAAAAGGCAGATGACTCTGTAGTTACAGAAGATAAACTGTAGCAGATGAGATCATGACTGTTCCTCTACTGCTGAGATCTCCTGGGGTGCTGGGCAAAGTGCTTAAACTTCGCTTAAGTATCCAACGCTTTGTGAGCTTCTCAGCATTTCGGTGGCTGATTTAAGGTCCTGGAGTCTGATGAGCCGCAAGGCTGGGAAGTTACAGAAGGAACAGAAGCTGCTATGAAGTCTGAATATATTAAGTATTTTGACAAGACAGTTCCTAAACACCCTAAATTGAACATTCAAGTTATAGGTATTTTTTATTTCTATTCAGTGAAAAAATCCTTCCTGGAATTCCTCCTCCTCCCTCTCTCCCCAAATTAAGACACCTCTTCCCTTCTCTCACAAATGTGAAAATAAATTTAAGAATGCTTTTGTAAAACATTCAGATCCTATAGTAACAAGCATCTCAGAAAACCCTTTGAAGAAGCTAATACGGACATCAATGTGTAACACAAAATATTTGTAACATTTGGTAAAAATAGTAAGTATAAAAAACAGTCACTAGGTTATTTTCTACACTTTTTCTACCTTCTGCCATCTACAGGGGCTCCTGCAATCAAAACAGGGGCTTTATGAAAGAGTGATGTCCTCACCGTTAATGTTTATGGCACATCTCTAGTAAAACTGCCATTTCCAAGAGACTCCATATTTACCAGGTCACAAAAAACTTTAATCTATTTAAAAAAAAATTTGAAAGCAACAACAGCAGGTTCTTGAGTACCTGAGTTTGAGGTAAAACAAGTATCTGCTTCTTTTCAGAATGTTTTGCAATTATTCAGAGTTGACACTTTATTGTAAAGTGAAGTACACCTGGCGGAAGAGGACAGGTGACATCCTAGGTATTTTCCTATTGAAGGACATTTTAAATCAGCTAACAAATAAGTAACAGAACATTTGTAAAGGTCTTGGTAGAACTCAACTTGGAAACAAGACCTAACTGTGGTGCTCTTCAAATTAACCTTCCCAGGCAAATGTTGAGCTTGCAGCCAAATTCTGGAAAATTCATACACGTGAGTCAACTCCCTGAAGTCAGCTATACTTGTCCAAGAACACCTGAAAGGCCTGCACCTTTAGAAATAAGCTTGGAAATAATCATTACTTCTAAGTGTTTCAGCATATAGCTATTAGCAGAATAACGTAGTTCTGTATAATAACTGGTGTTTCTGTGCCAGCCCAGCTGTAACATTGGGCCATTGTGTCCTGAGTTCAACCAGGAACTGCGGCTCACGAGAATGACTGCAAGGTCACAGAGAAAGGTTGTTTGCAATCTGGGAAATAACCTGAAGTAAGGTATTTCGTGAGGATTTATATACATTTGATCCCTGCCGCATGTTCTCAGCAAGGGATCTAGCAGGAAAGGCTTATAGGGAAGGAACTTACTTACATAATATATAGAGAGCTGGGTCAGCCCCACAAACAGGAGGTTGCCATTTGTTGTAACAGGACTCATGTTACTCAAAGCAGCCATCGGCATTGTATTTGCAGATTCCTTTATGCGAAACTGCAAAACTAGCCAGAAAAATTCAGTTACGCTTGATCACACCCAAATTACTTTACAAGGTCTAGATGTCCCCGTGTATAGGGGTTTTTTTGCAAGGCATGGATGTTCCTGCTTTATACCACTGTGTTGGGGAGCACAGTGAAGGGTGCAATCCTCATATATAAACATTACTGATATACACATTTCTTACCATTTCTGACAAATATTTCTTACCAATCTAATCTCCTTCTATGACTGGGTGACCCACCTGGTAGACAAGGGGAAGGCTGTGGATGTGATCTACCTAGACTTCAGCAAAGCCTTTGACACAGTCTCTCACAGCATCTTCCTGAAAAAGCTGGCAGCCCATGGCTTGGACAAGTGCACCCTTCACTGGGTTAGAAACTGGCTGGATGACCGGGTGCAGAGAGTGGTTGTGAATGGTTCGGCATCCAGTTGGTGTCCAGTGACCAGTGGTGTCCCCCAGGGATCAGGACTGGGCCCAGCTCTATTCAACATCTTTATTGACGACCTAGATGAGCGGATCGAGTCTACCATTAGTAAATTTGCAGATGGCACCAAGTTGGGGAGCAGTGTCAATGTCCTGGAGGGTAAGAAGACGCTGCAGAAGGACCTGGACAGGCTGGGTCAATGGGCTGAGACAAATGGTATGAGATTCAACAAGGCCAAGTGCAGGGTCCTACACTTTGGCCACAACAACCCCATGTATCGCTACAGACTGGGGGATGAATGGCTGGAGAGTGGCCCGGCAGAGAGGGACCTGGGAGTGCTGGTTGCCAGCCGGCTGAACATGAGCCAGCTGTGCCCAGGGGGCACGGAAGGCCAACGGTATCTTGGTCTGTATCAGGAATAGTGTGGCCAGCAGGACTAGGGATGGAATTCTGCCCCTGTACTCAGCACTGGTGAGGCCTCACCTCGAGCACTGGGTGCAGTTCTGGGCCCCTCACTTCAAGAAGGACATCGAGGTGCTGGAGCGGGTCCAGAGGAGAGTGACCAGACTGGTGAAGGGACTGGAGGGGAAATCTTATGAGGAGAGGCTGAGGGAGCTGGGGTTGTTCAGCCTGGAGAAGAGAAGGCTCAGGGGGGACCTTATCACTCTCTACAGCTACCTGAAGGGAAGTTGTAGACAGGAGGGGGATGGGCTCTTCTCCCAGGCAATTTGTGATAGGACGAGAGGGCACAGCCTGAAGCTGCATCAGGGGAGGTTTAGGTTGGATGTCAGGAAGCACTTCCTCACAGAAAGGGGGATCAAACACTGGAATGGGCTGCCCAGGGAGGTGGTGGAGTCACCATCCCTGGAGGTGTTCAAGAAAAGACTTGGATGCCACGCTTAGTGGCATGGTTTAGCTGATGTTGCAGTGTTAGGTCACAGGCTGGACTTGATGACCTCAGAGGTCTTTTCCAGCCTCAATAATTCAGTGATTCTGTATATATATAAACATCTCATATGTACACATACGCTATCTGAAACAGCAAAGTGACTTATATTATACATACACTTATACATAATAATGGTAGAAATTGCATGGGAACATTACTAAGGCAAAATCATTCTTCACAGAAAAGCTGGAGAAATACACAAGCATCAGAGCTTCCCAAAGACTCTAAAGAGTCATTTTTGTTAATCTGGACTATGAAGCATTGCTAGTGGCTCAATCTATTCCTGAAAATATCTGATCTTTTTTATAGTCCTAATAAGCATTCTGTATATAAAGTCAACACTTGTCCCCTAATCAATACTTTCTTTTAAATTTACTCATCTCTAAAAGATTTTTACTAGTGTAATTAGATACATTTATTTCCAATCTAGAAAAAAAAAAATCAAAAAACCCCACCAAAAAACCAAAATCCCCACACTGGCACAGAGAAATAATACTTTTATGAATGGAATTTCCATGCTTGAGCTATTCAAGCATATTTTCATAAATCCTTTAAAATGCCATTTTTTCGGATGTAGCTAATATCTTCTCTTTCCTTAGCTGATGCCATCTGTTAGTTTATACTCTGTGGGCTGGAGTGATATGTATTGGAGATATCCCTAGAGATATTTAAGAGTTCTGTAGACATAATGCTTATGGAGATGGCTTAGTCAAGGACTTGTCAGTTTTAGGTTAATGACTGGACAAATGATCTAAAGATCTTTTCCAATCTAGGCAATTCTGTATGCATTGACATATACCGTCGTGTACACGGATGCTACAGACTAAGACAGACCATCCAGGTTGAGAGAAGGAAGTGTCTGGATGAAATGGGTGATGAAGACCTGTCATAGCACTTTGAGCTTTTGGGTCAAAAGACACAGCCAAGGGTCTGGCTCTCTACAGTATTTGAATCTGTTAGGGTCTAGAAGCAATTCATTTGTATAAATTACTACTATGTTTTGAGAATTTTTTTTTCCTTCATGTTATTATATTCAAACTACACAGATTTCCATCAAGCAGAAAACCAAATTAATAACCATGACGGTAAATCCTTCTGATCAACTGTCATCCAAGATGGATTAAAAAAGAGCCAAGAGGAAAAACAGCACCAAAGGATAGAAGACATTACATGGCTAACGGGAGGTATCACACCCAAGCAGGTATCCAGACAGTTGTTTACTCTGTAAAGTTGTAGTGCTACATGTGTAAGAAAACTGGCAACTAACCATGTTTGGTGTTACAAACGACATGATTCAAGAAGTGAAAGAAATATATTTGCCAGAATCACTGGTTACTCACTCAGGAGCCTGATTCTCGCACAGGACACTAGGAGCTTCCTTTTCCTCCAAGCTGCCACTAATCGTTCCTCCAGTAGACCACAAGCATTCCCATGGAAGTGCTACAAATCCCTCACGAAGAAGGGCAATTGCTCCTTCCCTGTAACTTTACCTACGTTGCAGTATCGTCTCAGAAGCAGCACTCTGAAATTTTATTGTATGGAGTTTCAAGTTTGTGAACTTCCCAGCTTCTTTAAGATCAATGAAAGAACCAAGGGTTTGTTAAAAACTCTACCTGCTCATCCTTCGCCGCAGTGCACCAGGGCAGGGGCTTGTGAGTTATTCTTGATGGTCAACTTTGAGTCTGCTTGCTCGGGAGAAAGCATTTGGGAGCTGGGAGGCAAAGACATCATTAAGGAACGTAGAAGCCCACTCCGTCTTAAAATCAAATTTCAAACTGTATCTGATATTTGACTGATGGTTACCAGAATGCCTACTGGGTGTGAAACATGCTTTAAAAAAGTAATTATCAACAGCTAATCTGTCAAAACAATCTTCCAATGGAGACGATGTTCAAAGACCACAAACTTTCAAAAGGACTCATTTTGCACAACTGCACGGAAAGCATACTCTGACACTCATATTAAACACTTTCAGACCTCATTAGATAGATACAAGATCAGCATAGTGACCTACAAGAGCAGCCTGGTACTACATTAAGATGCAGAGAAGTAATAGTCAGGATTCTTTCAAGGACAGATAAAGCTTTACTATTTGATATATGAATCATAGCTGTATTAATAGTAAAAAAAGAATGTGTCCTCCGCTACTATTACTAGCGGATTCACAAAGAAGAATAAATTAGAAGTCAGTAATTATGTCAGTGTCATGAATATGCTTGCACATCTGAAAACTCCAGGCACCAGAAAATGCTGCTGAACCAATTAAATGTTCCAGAGATTAAAGCATGCTTATCTGGAGTGTACTTTTTCCATAGCAGTCCTTACCTGGCTTAAGTTTACTTTGCTCTTAAGCAGGCAATCTACCAGCTGTAGCAGCAGCCCTGCAGTAACAAGCACCCTTCAGCAGCAATTTGTCTCAGTACAAGTTCTAAACAACTCGGCTGTTCGTGTCATCTTCCAGGAGTTACTTCACCAATATTACAGCTTTTTATCCTAGAGCAGAGCATCCTTTCCCTCCACAGTAGGGCTTGTTGGGATTTTTTGGTTTGTTTGGGGGGTTTTTTTGTTACTCATAGCTTCTTTCTGCAGTATGATACAACCGTCTTGATTCCCAAGGAAGTGGACTTTCACTTCTCATCGGCAATATGCAGTCTGGACTGAAAAATAAACATATGCCAGGTTGTGTGTTTTTACAAAGGGTGTGAAGGTGAAAAGAAACTTTAAATGCAAAGGAACAGTAAAAACATTAGAATAGCTCTAATAAAATTGAAATTATCATTTCTGTTGCTTGTCTACAGCATGTCTAGTGCATACCTATTCTTACATAAAGCTTTCTGTTCAAGTTTTAGTCAATAACCAGCGGCTACCAGTTATATTAAGTTCACGGGGAAAAAAAGACAGACGAGAAGAGACAGGAGTTAGTTTTGGTGATATTTCTGAACTCTGAAACTTAAAACAATCAATATGAACAAGAATAAAGTTAAAATTTATATAATCCTGATAGCTGTGTCTGAAAAGCTCAGCTCCTGGAAACAGGTAATTGAAAGAATGTTTTGGGGTTTTTTTTCTTTTTTCTTTCAAGGTTTAATTTGTGGCCAGCAAGCTTGTGGGAAGCAGCGGTGGAAAAGGAATTACTATCTTTTTATTTTTCCTATGGGCAGAATCATGATCCTTTATGGTTAACAGTATTGCATGCAGCACAGATTGCTTCTTAAAAAAAAAAAGAAAACTATTAAATCAGGATGATTTCAAAGAACCGAGAAAAACGAAAGAGCAAGAAACATGGCATAAGAAAATAATAAACAGTAGGCCTGTATACACATATGGTAAAAAGATTAGAAAAGCCTGGAAAATTGAAAATTAATGCATCTGTTGACAAGCAGTAGGGGATCTTGCAGTGATCTGTGTCCTACACTGCTCTGTGGGCAGCTCTGATTTCTCTACCAGATTCCCAATTACCTTCATATTGTGGTTCCAANATCATTTCTGTTGCTTGTCTACAGCATGTCTAGTGCATACCTATTCTTACATAAAGCTTTCTGTTCAAGTTTTAGTCAATAACCAGCGGCTACCAGTTATATTAAGTTCACGGGGAAAAAAAGACAGACGAGAAGAGACAGGAGTTAGTTTTGGTGATATTTCTGAACTCTGAAACTTAAAACAATCAATATGAACAAGAATAAAGTTAAAATTTATATAATCCTGATAGCTGTGTCTGAAAAGCTCAGCTCCTGGAAACAGGTAATTGNCCCTGGCTTCGTTGTGGTCATTCACAGGCATCAACTAGAAAAATTATCCCTTTAGGAAACATGCTCCCCTGGTTGACCGCTCCCCGTGTATACAACAAACAAAGCCAGCAAATCTATGTGCCAATAAAAACCGTGATGTTTTCTTAGGTCTCTGCAGGGCTCCAAATGACAGTAGCACCACGTACTGAATCTGAATTAGAAACCTGTCACATCCTTATCCGCCTGCTTATTCAATTCAGCTGCAAGATATTTTGACGTTTTAATATGAACAGTACTAGCAGAAACACAAAACTTCAAGACTGTAATTTTTATGCCATAGTAATAGCAAGAGACTGCTATATTTGATAGTAGGATGACAGTTAAAGCAGTATAAAGACCAAAACGTGCAGTAAAGCAGTATGACTTGCTAGCAGCTGCTGATCCTATAGAAAACACTGTGCAATTTGGGCAGAACAAATTCTTGGCTCTTATTTAAGAGCAGGGCTCTCTGGACAGAGACTTAAGTTGTCGACTGAATAGTCCCCTGAAACCAGCCCAAAGCAATTAAGCCCGGGATGAAAGTCTGAAGCAGACCCTGCATAGTTTCATGCAGGGCTCTTGTGGGTACATAACAGCCCTTCCAGGAGCAGTGATCCATCACAATATCTGTGCACTGCTCCCTGAAACTCAGCTGGGGAACCCACGTGGCAGCACTACACTCAAAGTGGATTAACTGACCTCTGTAACAGGACATGATGAAGCCTGCTCTTTATTTCCAACAAATTGGCCCAGTACAGGGTTGAAAGGAAGTATTTTTTGTATGTTACACAGGTAACTGACTTAAATACTTGATAACAGATGGAAAGAAGAATGTCATGCAAAAAAAGCTTGAGCTTTCTATAAATAAAATCAGGAGATCTTAAGTTTAAACCTTACATCCTACTGGTTATTACTTGAAGCCAGTAGTCCCACTCAAAAGCCTGAGATAGACGCAAGCACGCTTCAAATCATTGTGTAAAAGGCTAAAATATATAGCAGACTTGAGCATTTTACCAGTGTGCTTTTATCTTATTAAGTGTTATATGTTCATGGCTATGTAGGCATGCGCAAGCTGGGTGCTGTGACTCTACAAAGACGGCAACAATTTGTGGGACTCTGCAGAGAATTTTGAGCTTCCCGCTGTGGTACTGAAACAATTTTAAAATCACCAAAATGAGTCAGAGCCGGTGGAACCCTGCAGAATTTTTTCAGGTGGTAATGCACTATGCATATAAAATCTAATAGTACAATTGCAAAGCATAACAGCAAGACCAAACCGCTAAAAAATCTTTTGATANACAAGTTCTAAACAACTCGGCTGTTCGTGTCATCTTCCAGGAGTTACTTCACCAATATTACAGCTTTTTATCCTAGAGCAGAGCATCCTTTCCCTCCACAGTAGGGCTTGTTGGGATTTTTTGGTTTGTTTGGGGGGTTTTTTTGTTACTCATAGCTTCTTTCTGCAGTATGATACAACCGTCTTGATTCCCAAGGAAGTGGACTTTCACTTCTCATCGGCAATATGCAGTCTGGACTGAAAAATAAACATATGCCAGGTTGTGTGTTTTTACAAAGGGTGTGAAGGTGAAAAGAAACTTTAAATGCAAAGGAACAGTAAAAACATTAGAATAGCTCTAATAAAATTGAAATTATCATTTCTGTTGCTTGTCTACAGCATGTCTAGTGCATACCTATTCTTACATAAAGCTTTCTGTTCAAGTTTTAGTCAATAACCAGCGGCTACCAGTTATATTAAGTTCACGGGGAAAAAAAGACAGACGAGAAGAGACAGGAGTTAGTTTTGGTGATATTTCTGAACTCTGAAACTTAAAACAATCAATATGAACAAGAATAAAGTTAAAATTTATATAATCCTGATAGCTGTGTCTGAAAAGCTCAGCTCCTGGAAACAGGTAATTGAAAGAATGTTTTGGGGTTTTTTTTCTTTTTTCTTTCAAGGTTTAATTTGTGGCCAGCAAGCTTGTGGGAAGCAGCGGTGGAAAAGGAATTACTATCTTTTTATTTTTCCTATGGGCAGAATCATGATCCTTTATGGTTAACAGTATTGCATGCAGCACAGATNTACTGAATCTGAATTAGAAACCTGTCACATCCTTATCCGCCTGCTTATTCAATTCAGCTGCAAGATATTTTGACGTTTTAATATGAACAGTACTAGCAGAAACACAAAACTTCAAGACTGTAATTTTTATGCCATAGTAATAGCAAGAGACTGCTATATTTGATAGTAGGATGACAGTTAAAGCAGTATAAAGACCAAAACGTGCAGTAAAGCAGTATGACTTGCTAGCAGCTGCTGATCCTATAGAAAACACTGTGCAATTTGGGCAGAACAAATTCTTGGCTCTTATTTAAGAGCAGGGCTCTCTGGACAGAGACTTAAGTTGTCGACTGAATAGTCCCCTGAAACCAGCCCAAAGCAATTAAGCCCGGGATGAAAGTCTGAAGCAGACCCTGCATAGTTTCATGCAGGGCTCTTGTGGGTACATAACAGCCCTTCCAGGAGCAGTGATCCATCACAATATCTGTGCACTGCTCCCTGAAACTCAGCTGGGGAACCCACGTGGCAGCACTACACTCAAAGTGGATTAACTGACCTCTGTAACAGGACATGATGAAGCCTGCTCTTTATTTCCAACAAATTGGCCCAGTACAGGGTTGAAAGGAAGTATTTTTTGTATGTTACACAGGTAACTGACTTAAATACTTGATAACAGATGGAAAGAAGAATGTCATGCAAAAAAAGCTTGAGCTTTCTATAAATAAAATCAGGAGATCTTAAGTTTAAACCTTACATCCTACTGGTTATTACTTGAAGCCAGTAGTCCCACTCAAAAGCCTGAGATAGACGCAAGCACGCTTCAAATCATTGTGTAAAAGGCTAAAATATATAGCAGACTTGAGCATTTTACCAGTGTGCTTTTATCTTATTAAGTGTTATATGTTCATGGCTATGTAGGCATGCGCAAGCTGGGTGCTGTGACTCTACAAAGAAGGCAACAATTTGTGGGACTCTGCAGAGAATTTTGAGCTTCCCGCTGTGGTACTGAAACAATTTTAAAATCACCAAAATGAGTCAGAGCCGGTGGAACCCTGCAGAATTTTTTCAGGTGGTAATGCACTATGCATATAAAATCTAATAGTACAATTGCAAAGCATAACAGCAAGACCAAACCGCTAAAAAATCTTTTGATATTATAGGTTAGGTTGGCAAACAATAAATTAGCACTGCTATGTTTTATTCTGATCCTTTGCTTCAACTTCAAGCTTAGCATAATAGAAAAGCTTATGATATTCCAGCTTATAATGTGATTCTTGAAAATTTATTACTTGATAGGTAATGAACAGCAGCATATGAATATGCATCCCTGAGTCGTCTGAGGTCAACACTTCCAGGAGTCAGCTGAAGCATCCGCTGTGTTGTGCTGCAGAAATCTAAGTACTAATCGTCTTCTCAAAATCTGACCTTTTTATGGTGGTCATGTGAGAACTCAGAGGACAAGCATATCAAAAAAGTTATCAAGTATGAAAAATTTAGACTCAGATAAGTTATTAAATGGCACTACAGTTAAGCTTCTGTCCAGTTTACTATTGATAGTATCAATAAAAAGGATTGCCAAAGTTTTAAAGGTCCCTTTCAAATTCCCATACAACAACTAGCAAGAGTATATTAAGTAAAATAGATGAAGTGCTGAACAGTTGGTGAACATACAGAAACAAAACATTTGGTTACATGAAGAAACACCAAGCTCATTAATCTAGCAGTCTGGGCTGGCCTCCACATTTCCCACACTCCCAACTGGGATGTTGTATATTTTAAGGACAACCTGCATATTGAGCAAAGAATAAAAAAAATAAACTCACAACAACAAAAAAACCTCAAAACAACCCCAAAACATCATCCATACATATTGATTGATGTGCTCTCTATATAAATTTTTTTACATCACCTTCTTCTGTGGTGATTTTGCAGACAGAAAGGTCACTATGGAGGAAATGTATTCATCTTATAAACTTCACACCACCCCACTAAACTGTAGATATTATTTTTAGTCCTCTCTAGCTCTGAGCAGGCAGGGAATCCAAGGCGCAGTGCCAGGATGTAAACCCACTCCTTCTGAGCTGCCTTTAGTCATGTAGCCTTGCTCCCACTCTGCTACCATGTTTAGGGCAGCAAATTTCCTCAAGGCTAAATCTGAACACTTGCACACATATGCCAGGGATAATCTGAGTGTGTTTCTTCATGAATAATTCAGATAAAAGAAAGATGTGCCGCTGCTACTGAAAGGCCCACTTATTTTCTCTTTTGGCAAGGTTCCTCCAAAAAAAAGTGCTGCTGAAGAGTAGCCAACATCTTGCCTCTATTTATAATGTAGTTGGTTTACAAAAAAATAAAAAGTGGATCCTCTTTACAAACTGTTTTGTACTGCTCAAGCTTGCAGTTCTGCTGCACAGGAAATTAAGGGACTCTCATTGAGTATAACCACAAAGTCAAGCCAGAAGTATTTTCTACAAAAGGGATATTTGTTTAAAATCTTCCTCCATAAAAAAAGTCTTGTACACAAGCCTAAACCAAATGTTACAAAATGAGCAGCATTTTCCATAGAAAGCTCTCCTATCAGATGCAATGGGATTTGCACATTGGAGTAACACTTCAGCATCTTAAATGATGGGGGTTTGTTGGGTTTCTTTTTAAAGTGCAGTTACAATAGCTCGTCTGGCAATTTGTATCCTAAACTACTTAGATTACTGCAAAAAGTACCACGACACTGAGGACAGCTTGGTATTTATTTCCATTGTCAAGTACGGCAGCAGGTTGTACCCACAATCCCTTCTCTTTCGAAGCTGCACACTCACAGCAATTAACTTTTTCACCTTAGACTACCAAAGCCATAATTTTGCACGCTACAGCAGAGCTGGGGCAGGCAGGAATCACACAGCTTTGGGTGTGTACTCCAGTCCACCATGGACATCAACCTGAAGGTCACACAGCAGCTTGCAGCACAGGGTTTAGCTGGAGTTTCTGTGCTGCTTCATTTCTACCCTTCAAGCCAATTGGTCCTAAAGAAAGCAACTGGTTCCCCTCTGGCAAAAGCTGCTCTGTTATATATGTACTACCCCACTTCTATTTTTATTTAGAAATCCCACTGTAACTCGAGATCAAGTTGTTAGGAATAATCGAGCCAAAGCAAGAAACAACCTATGAAAAGGCATATAAAAATACATTTCAATGTGTTAGCATTGCACATCCTAGTCTTTCATTGCTCCATTACCGAGTATTTACTCTAGTTCAGAAATATTCAAGAACCCACAGACCACTGACTGCTCCCAAAGCTCCTGGGACGCTACTCTTTTTTTTTTTTCCCCCTGTTATTTTTTTTAATGAACGTAACAGGAAACCCATATTGGCACCACAGGCTGCATGAAATATATTTAACATCAGCATCTCCCCCAAAAAATATTTATTAATCTTGCTAGGAAAACCAAAGTCATGAACAGTCTAACAGGCTGTCATTGGTCTGTCCCGGAGAATAATATTCTGACTTCCCATAACGTGATTTTTCAGCGCGCCAAGGATCTCTAAAAAGCACTGTGCAGATCCATACACTTGTGCCAAGAAGAGGAATGAAATAAAACACAACCAGAGCAAGCTGCTTGTTAAGGTTTATCAACATGCAAAAATGAACTTCATGACTGAAATACACTTTAAAGTCAGCTGTTAACTGGAGGGGAAAAAACACAGAGCCAGGGATGGGTGGAGCTGGGAAAAACACACTTCTGTGATATTGTTTTTATCTAATAGCTTCTACAAGTGTTTCACACAGCCTTTGAACAAGGATCTCTCTCATGCCTGCATTTGAAATTAATTTAATCCTTCAGCAAAGTGCCACATGCCCAATACTGCAGAATCCTATCTATCTTCAGTAGCTCCAGAGATGCAGAACAAGAGAAATCCTACCATTTGCCCTTCTAAGTTTTCAGAAAAGATAATTTCTAAAAGCCTAACTCTGCAGCAATAAAACAGTACAAAAAGGAAACTATAGATCGATAGAATCATTTAGGTTAGAAA
>WEIS01014173.1:3612-37701 GCA_013389965.1 Todus mexicanus | reverse complement strand
TTCCTCTGGACAGTTGTTCTCAGACCCTATTGGCATGCATTGGAGGACTTAGCAGGAGATTAAAAAGCAGCTTGAGGTTAAAACCAGAGAAGTCCTGCAGGTGGGATCTGTAGCAGTGAATGGAGTGAGCTCTGCTTGCTCTTGCCCACGCTCTGTGTGTTTGGTGGCTGAGCAGATATTGTCAGTCTCTGGTTGTCAGTCCAACACAAAGCCCAGGAAGAAAAATTACTGAGTGATGGGTGGGAACAGAGACTGAGGGTAAACTCCCAATCTGGAATTGTGATGCTGTGCTACATCCATTATTAATAACTCCACTGCGGAAAAAAAAAATGCTTTGTTGCAAATGAAGCTGTGACACAGGGAAGTGGCAGGCAAAATTAAAATTTCATACTTGCCGTGGTCTTACAATAAAGGTTTTGTGATACAAACCCAGCAATGCTGCTATAAATAGTCTCGTTATCTAATCTTCCAACTCAGAATATGACAGAAGATTACAAGTAGGAAAACAATTCAGTGTAGGTTTTAGCTTCTTTCCCACTGCTTCCCTTGCTTCTGCTGGAGTATTATTGCTGTGCCCCTTGTAATTCATATGGAGACAACATTATTCAGAAGTACAGAATGTCACTAGGAGGAGGAGAGTTCAGATAAAACCCAGGAGATTTATGACAATGTTTAGATAAGGCCTTGTAGGAACTGAGACAAGGGAATTACTGATAATTCCCAGTCCAGCTGTGTTTCTTAGGGTGCGGTGGGAATGTCTTCATGCCAACTCCACTGGGTTAGATACAGAGCAGGGCATGTTTTAATAAGGTGCTCTACGTGCTTGATTGCAGAGGGAACCCTTTTGCTAATAAATAATCCAGACACATCATACAATACAGGCTCTATCCACACAGGTCTAGGACCTGATCCAAAACCAACAGAAAGTCCTTAGAAAATTTCACAGAAGCGTAGCTAGTACAGAGGAAACTTCTTTCTCCTTTTGATCTTATTTACCATGGAAGAAGGAGGAGTTGTCTGATGTCAACGGTGATACGTCCTCTCCCCTTCTTTCTCTGCCTTGCTGGTGATGCAAATCCTCGTTCTTGACTTTTCCTTGGAGCCCTCCCTGGCCTGTTTGACATGCGGCACCTGAAGTCAGCAAGGAGGGCTGAGTCCTGGGAAAGCTCCCCTTGAGCAGGGACAGATAAAAAGCATCCTCTGCAGCGTTTGTGTATGGACACAAATAACCTGTTCCCTCAGATGACTGCAAATTGCTTTTTAAACTTTTGTGAAGTTTTCTTGGGGTGGCTGTGGGAGGAGGGATGAAGAAGAAGGGCTGTTTTAGATCTGGAGCCCCATGAGACTTGAACCATCCTCTTTTTGCTATATGAGCAGAATGAGGAAGACTTTGAGTGTTTGTTCAAACCCCAGCACTGCTCACTTGCTGCAGGGTGGATCTCCACCAGCACTGTGTCAGCACATGTCCAAGCAGCTCAGTGGAACATGGTGGTGGGCACACAAATGTTCTTCATCCACGGTCAGCTACAGAAATCCTATTCTGTGCCTTTATCACACCTTCTCATGGAGGAGCTACAGCAATGACAAAACTTGAGGAATGGAGCTTCTCTGCAGCTGTTGCCGGGAGGCAGTAAAGAGTTTGTGACATCCCCTCATCCTAAATTAGGCTGATGTCTAGGGAGGTTAAACGATTTATTTATATTTTGCACAACAATTCAGCAGAAGGTAGACTCAGTTCATCTGTTGAACACAGTAGTCCTACATCCATCAATTCCCGTAGAGTTCATGTGATCCAGACTCAGGATCCAGTTTCTCCTCCTAGGGAAATGCTGGGACTTAAGAGCTTCCCCCTGTATTCCCTCTCTGCTTGGCAAAGCATCAGCAGCATCCTTCTGAGAGGAGCCAGTGGCATTCAGCTACCACTGACTCAGTTGGGCACTTCTGTCTCTTGCAGCCCTCTGAAAAGCATCTTTAAATATTGTTAAAAGCACTAAAGCCTGCCTGGCTGAAGTGGAGCCCAATACTGCTGGCAAATTCTTTATCAGCCCAAATTCTGGTATTTTAGCTTAAATTCCCAGGCATAAGCAATTACAAGTGCTGGCAGGTGAAACGTTTTCTGGACATGAGCTGTCTTGTGCTGTAGCCTGCTCAGCAGGAAGGAGAGTTACCTTCTCATGATTAGATTCTGCAGGCAGATCAAATTTGCTGTTGGAACAGAGGTTTTATATATAGCAAAATGCTCCCAGGTGTGCTTTTTAGTAGTGCTGCTGGGCTGAAGCAAGGATTTATTAATAAAAGGCACCCAAACCATATTATGCACTGAAGCAGAGCTGGAACCGGGTGCTTTTGCTCTGATTCAGGTTGCTGATTGAATTTAGTGACAGATGCCAAGTGTTTATGTCCTTGCCTGAGTTTATCTGTTAAATTTGAAAGTGTTAAAAACAGGAGTTATTTTTGGAATAAGCATATTAAATAGTGATGGAGAATTCCAACTAGGTATTGGTTGGATGGTATTTTATTATTATTACATGTGGTTGCCCAGAGTGTACTGCTGAGACTGTCAGAATAGAAAGCTGCATTGCTCTAGATTTACACCAGAATACTTGAGTTCAGAAAGCCCATATCTTTGCTTGTGACATTGCTTGGTATCATGAAGAATTCAATTCAATTATATTTATTGCATATGTACAACTGTGTATAATATATTGTTATGCAACTGCAATATTTGCTGTAAAGCTCCTGACCCTTGTCCATATTTCTACATTAGCATGGGGAGTGGGATGGGTTAATTTTAAGTATGATTTTTAGCATATTGACAAATGTCCAAACTCTAAAGAAGCTGTTACTTGCCTTGGAAGCCATTGCAAACACACCTCTTGGTTCCTTTTGCTCACTCTCCTGCCTACCAGTAATCTTTTGTCCTTCTTTGCTTAATTTATTCTGTAACTTCACCTAAAATAGCCTTTATTTCTATTTATAGCTTGTTTAGAGTTCTTAATAATTTTAAATTCTTTTGATTTTATTATCACCTCCTTAATGAGTGTTTTGCCCTGTTAGCCATTACTTAGCCTTTTATTCTTTCCACGGGCCATCTTGAAGCCCTTGGATGGTGACTCTTTACAGCTGAACCAAGACTCAGGGTGAGAATGAACAGCTGACCCATAAACTTCAGGCAAGTTGTCGCATTTCCAGTGCCTCTGAGCCATCTTGTGCCTCAAAAATTAACGCTACTTACAAACTGCCTTCTGCCATGCTCCACAGAATACTAAGATGCTGTAATTATTTATGACAGTTAAAATCTCTCAATGTATTCAAATAAAACCCAAACACATAGTGAAAATAGGTCCTATGGAGGAAGGTTATCTCATGAAAAAGATGGCTTGCTTTGTCTGCGGGTCACATTGACAGGCAAGGTACGAGACCTAGATGTGCTAGATTTAAGGGGGAACTCCGTAGCTGCTGCCAGTGGACTATTTTCAGGTGTTCAGATACGTGAATGACCCAAATATAGTTTAAGCCTGTGACTATTTCATTTTAATAGCAATGCAAATACAGTAGGTGAAGGCTAACAGCGCTGCATCTAATTTAGCAGTGTTGCTTTAGCAACATCCTGCAGGATGCAAATAGTCTCCTTGGTAACACTTCCTAAGTGTCAGTGTCATTAGATAAGCGATGGTTATAAACATGGAAGCAGATCAGAATGAGAGACGTGCTCTTGTGCTGTACCTTTTTATAGCCCCAGACATCACGATTAGCAGGATGGCAAAAGGAGAGAGGAAATCTGTTTTGAGGACCATAGCCCTCGTTAGTGTTTTATATATTGTACTTTGGAAACCCAAATCAGCGGTGATGGGGTTTATGACTTGGTTTTAATAATGTTTTAGATGAAGGAAGAGTGTTGTCCTTGCCCACTGGTGGCACTTGTCAGAGACATACACTGAGTGTCGTCCTTCTGCCTCTCTGGGGCATGCAGATTGCAGATGTTAATCCTTCTCCCCTCTACCCTGATAACATACATCTCAGTGAATTTTATATCTACAGATTAGGAAGGGGAGGGAAAAGGAGACCACAGAACTCAGAGTGAGTGTGACCCTTCCATCTTCACCCTCCAGAAGATGTGGAGGTTGAGGTTGTAGTGGAGGATCTGCTTCTGAGCTGGGATCAAGTACAGGATCTGCTCCACTCTGCTGAGCTTCTCCTGCCCCAGTATTATTGCCAGTGGATTACCTCTCCAGAACCAGGTTTTGGTTTCTCTGTTGAATTCTGAAGACCCTTTCCTAGGGATCAGCAACACAGAAAGGATGAAGGTGGGAAACGGGGTTACTTAGTGCTTGGAAATGGCAGCTGTTTCTGCTGTTGGCGTTGTCAGATAGAAAAGAGTCATGAATTGAGACAGCTTTTCTAGCTCTCATGATAACTGTTTTTTTTCCTAAAGCCTCAGCTGCTGGACTGAAGAGATTACATGAAAATCCTGGCTTTTGTTTAAACCCCCCTCAATTTTATATACTTCTCTGTTACAGAGAAAAGCTGCAAGGTATAAAAGGGATATGACCTAATGGCTCAAAAATCAGAAAGTGTACAAAAGAACCACCAATGCTCTTGTTTTCAGTTGGTCTTTGTTTTAATCCCACTGGTCGATGCTTGAGGATCTCATCCAAGAAATCTGAATGCCTTATAATGTCAACTGGAGCACATGCAAGACAGTGGAAGGAGCCAAGTCCACAAGAGCTGGTTTGGGATGAAAGTCTGAAAGAACAGATGGTTTTATTTTATGATGAGCTTGACCTTGCTTCAGTAGAGGCAGACAATTGGTGAATTTTTGCTTTTTTAAAAAAAAATATCTTCTGAACCCTTTCAGCAAAACACCTTCTGATCTGTGACCTTCAGGTCCACATGCAAGTCCAGTGGCTGGAGATTGGCCCGTTCAAGGGTCCCTTTTTAATTTCAACAGTGCAGCACCTTGCAATTTAGATACATAGCAGAAGACTGACAGCAATTTTTCCTATTCTAATGCAACAGAGAATTCAAATGTCAATAGTCTCTCTTTACAAGGAAAACTCAGAATAAAAAACACAACCCAACCATCCCCCACAGCCCTTTTTTTGTTCCCAAATCCTCTTGGAATTCATCCATCTTCATATCACTCGTATCTTGTGGCCTCTGTTGTAAATGTCAGTGCTAATTAATGAGACCTTGGCCCTCCGTATAGTTAAGATGAGTAACAATCCAACGATTGTTTGTGAGATGCGTGCCCTTACATCTCCCCTTTCAGGGGAAGGCACTAAGGCTGGTAGCCTTGCGTGTGACAAGATGCAAGAGCCAAAGTCCGAAACACTGCTCTACCTCTGAAGTGTCAAAAGCATGCAGGCAAAGCTCTCCTCACCTGAGTGAGAGAAGTGTTTTCTAAACCCTCTAGAGATTAAAATGGAAAGGCTGGCATCCCCTTACTGAGTTGCTCCCATCCCTGTGCTGGGCTCCTGGAAGCCCACAGAAGTCGCTGGTGAGTTTTATGCATTGTGAAGGAGACATTGGGGTCACTGGACCACAGGATGCTGTTCCAGCTCTAAGGCAAAATGCTGCTGCTTTCCCTGAGCTGCATAATGGCCTTCGTGCAGTAGGTCTTGAGATTGATTTGAAGACAAAGTTTGTCTCTGCATCCAAATTGTTCTGCAGTAGAGGGACTGAGCAGCTGTTCCTCACCACCATGGCCCGTGGCTTAGTAGGACGTGGGAATTTGAACAAATGACTCTGCTAAATGGGAGCTCAGCCCTCAACCTGCCCTTCCTTCTGCTGTATGCAGAATAGAGCATTTCTCTCCAGGACAGCCAAATTGCTGTGTTTCTGCAACATGTCATTTGGATACCAATTTCTTAAACATTTGTAGGCATCATTTTTTAAACCAGTTTGGGATAGGAAAAATAATCTTTTTCTCTAATATTCCTGGCATGTTTCTGCTTCAGAGAGATAGGGTGAAGCTTGTGCTTCCTGGGGAGAATCAAAGGGCAGGAGGGCTAAATGAGATCTTTGTGCATGCCCTCTCATGGTACTTTGGGGTGTCCAAGTAAAAATGCATAGGGAACAAGAATAGACCTAAATCCTCTTCTTGTCACTGCTTAGCACACATCTCTGTGTCTCTTCACTGAACTCTGATTTTACAAAACCAAATGTAAAACTATCCAGGATGATTTAGATCTGATTCTAACTTGATCTACCAGAAAAAAAAAAGCTGACTGGCATTTTATTCTCACAAACACCATAAACTGCAAAGCATCGTCATATATGACAGTAGGAGACTTTCTCATTGGTCACAGCCCAGGGTGGAGTTCAGCCTGAGACTCAGTTTCCATGACAGGTAGGACCATGCCAGCTCATTGGAACATGTACAGTCCTTTTTTTCACCTGTGGAGATCTCAGGGGATACACTGGCCCTGCTCACCCCCTGCAGTGCTTGTTGCAGCCGTGCTGCCACCTTGACCAGAGCCTGCTCAGGCATTTCTGCACTTGCACCATAGTCTTATCCTGAATAGCACCTCTGCATGATGCCGGTTCATTGCCCCTTCAGCAGAAAGAGCTTTTATATTCTCAGCCCTGCTTCTCGCAGCACCTGGGTTTTCCTTGGAGATCTCCTGTTCATACATAAAGCCTGCCCTGCTTCTCAGGGCTGACAGGAACACAGGGCCCCACGGTGAGGCTGTGAGCCAGAAATCCACAACCTCACCTCACGCACCTGAGACCGGAGAGCTCATGCCAGTGTGCAATTGCAAAACTCCTTTTATGACGGTGTTTCAATAGAAGCAAGGCAGCTCTGGTTTTTCTGAGACCTTGTGTTATTTTTTTTGGTCCATAGTGGGTACCAGAGTTTCAGGTTAGGAAACCACAAGGAAATCCTTTCTTNTTTTGGTCCATAGTGGGTACCAGAGTTTCAGGTTAGGAAGCCACAAGGAAATCCTTTCTTTTTTCTCTTGATTAGTTGATGCTGTTGTTTTGCGATGCAGCCTCAGTTAGAGGTGGGAGAGCAGTGTGAGATTGCACCATGGCTCTGTTGAGGGATGTTCTGTCCCATCTGGGGCCGTGGCAGCTCTTGCTCCCCAGCTCCTAACCCACGTTGCTCCTGTCCCCTATTCACTAGCTGCTCCATGTCTGCCAGCCAGGCTCCCTCTGCCAGCCACCCAGGGCCAGGTGCTGCCCCTCGCCCACCTCTCAGCAATCAGGGTAGGCTGTAGATGGAGACTGAAGTGTGTCCCCACAATAGGAAGGCATTCCAGTGCCCAATCCAGCATACGAGACTTTTCTTTCTAACCCCAGCGTCTTGACCTCCGGTTCTCCCTTTGCTGTCTCTTCCTATGAATACGCTCCTTTTTGCATTTCTACACTAAAAAATAGAAGAGATTGCAGCCAAAAATCCTTCCCAAGCAGCTGGGGCAGCCACGGGGAGACTCTCCCTTTGACACCAAAGTCCCTCATTCAGTATTCACCTCTGACAACGGATGACTCTTGGCCACTGTCTTCTTGCTCAGATATCACTTGCGGGTTGCTTCCTCTGCAGCTGAGAGCTGCTTTCACACTGTGCAGTCATCCGCAGTTTCTTGAACTGGCACCCTTCTCTGTTATTTTTATATTTTTAGTGGCCTCCCTTGTGAAATAACAGGAATTATCTTTTTTTTTTTTTAATATAAGCATCTTCTTAGCAGAATATTAATGTATATAATTAAGATAGTATTTGGCTCTTGAATCACACTGTTCATCCCAAAATTGGCTTAATTACACAGCTGCTCCTCTGGAATGAGGCTGTTTGTTTAAAAGCTTTAATATGGAGATAGGGGCAAAATTTCTTCCTCCAAGGAGAAAACCTCCATTTCAGATTTCTAGCTATGATGTAAACAGTGGCTTCTCTATTTTAAGGAGGGGAAGAAGTCAAGGGAATGGTACTGCTAAATTTTGTTTTAATCCTTTGTATAAAGAGTGACCACAATCCCGCTTGATTTATTTTGACTTTCTTTCTGCATTATAGAAGGTAAAAAGCTGGAGGATCTTGCATTCCTTGGGTTGGTTCACAGAATATTCCTCTCTTTTTCCTCTCTCTCCGATGTTTTGAAACTCAGGTGTCCCTAACAGCCAAACAAAATCTGTTGGATAAGACACCTGCTTTTCACCAGCTTCCAGTTTGCGAACCATAAAACTAGCTTTAACAGCAGCCTTAACCTCTCGATGTTACAACAACAGGGAAGAAAAATGTCTCCAGACAAGTCTGTGGGATTACTTCAGCTTTCTGCAAGGCAGCCAAGAAGTTATGTTCAATTTTACTGTCATTTCTACTGCTTCAAACATTGCTGTTGTCAGCTAGCAGCCCCTCCTCCAAGTATGTTCGTGTTTGGGACTGTGCAGTAAATCAGATTATAGCTGCCCTTTATTAACTCTGATGCACAAGATTTCAGCAGTAGAGGTTTGATTCAGAGAAAATGAATGAGGATAGTTAAAGTCACATATAAATAGAGCTCATTAAAAAACAAACAAACCAGCCTCTGTTTCATTATGTGACTCTTAACTGCACCATGAGAATAGAAGTAGCTCTCATTAAAATCCCCTGGCAGCCGCCTTCTCTTCATCTTCTGCAAACTCGCTCACGAGCTCCTAGGAGCTCTTGGGGACGTGAACCCGATCTGCTCCTTGGAATGGGAGTAAAAGGGAGGAAGCAAACAGAAGAAGCATGTGTGCATGTGCACACCATAAAATGAGCATAGCCCTGCTAGCATATCCACGTCCCACCCAAGCTCCTAATTGCATCTGTACAGAGTGCCACCGCTCCTCTGCACATGAGACCTCTCCTATGCTCTCAGCAGCACCCTGTCCTCCTCTGGCTGGGCTAAACCAGAGGAGCTCCCCAATTTCTCCCTCTTTGCCCAGTGCCTCAGTTGGGCTTTGCGCTGTGGGTGCTCATGTTGCTGTGGATCCATCTCCACATTTCCCCTTCCTGCACACTGCTGGAGGTCGATGGTACCTGGAGATGGAGTGTGCAGTGGAGTCAGGGTTGCTGTCCGGCTGGGCTGGGAGAGCATCTCCTCTATACTCCCTGGACCATCACTGCAAAGCCCAGCACTGCCTGTAAAAGGAGAATAAGCTCCTTATTCCTGAGCGCAGTCTGTGGGAAGCCTCTGCCCTTTCATCACCACAGCCATAAGAGTCTGATTTGCACACTCACCATCCCCGTGTAGGTGGGTCTGTTCGTTTCTGGCGGGTTGGTAAGTGCATATGTTTTGGGGGAAGGGAGAAAGTAAGAAAGCAGTGATGTAGTCAGATCATGGAAAAAATCCAGGTACAGTAACAACATATAGTGTTTAGCAGTCCATGCTGAAGAAGGAAAGGTTGCAGAATGGGACCCAAGCTGCTAGTTCACTAATATACAATCAACCATTAACTTTAATGAGGCTTCAGCTATTGCTTTAATGAATAGGACACGCTTACCTTCATGAAATCCCAAGAGTGCAGGTACAATGAATGGGAAGAGAGTCTTGAAAAGATGTTTTAAAGGAAGACCTGTAGTTCTGGAAAAGAAAGCTACTTTTAAGCAAATAAAACTGCAATATCTTTTGGGCAAATCTATTCCCACTTGAACAAGAGAGCTCAAAAGCAAATAGCAGCTTTATGCTATTTACAATTGCACTCCTGGAACACGTGGAGCCTGCAAGGGGCCTGGCTGTATCTCTTGCACTTTTCTCATGGTTTCCCCCATTACAAGCATCAGTTCAAGCCCACTGTTATCACCAGTTCAATCCCAGCATTATTATCACTGGGAACATGAGGTCTTGGAGTCCTTGGTATTTTAATGCAATGCATCATCTATTCCTGCTCCCTGCAAGCTTAACTGGCGTGATGCCTGAGTGCCTGCCACGAGGGCTCCCAACATTCCAACTTTATGTGGAAAACCATTCTAAAGTTTTAATTAATTTTAGTTCATGACTGCAGAGCAATTTGATGTGTGCAGATGGAAATCAGTAGAGAAGTGTTAGTTCATTGCGCTGTAGTATTTTTTAATGTATACATATGTTTTACAAAAAGAGTTGCAGCTTACTCAGAACCTGGACTGGACTGTGCCCGACTGTTTAATTACTGTTCACACAGAAGTAATTTGCAAAGTGTTGATTTCTGAAATCAATGCACTCCGGTCCAATAAATATTTAATGCTTCCATCTGCCATTTTTAGTTTAGTTACCAGCCCTGCTAGATGAAGTCTATGAAACAGTTGTCTGCTGTTGACATAAAGAAGGGTTTTGAGATCCAGCTTGCATGGAAACCTATAAAAAAGCAGATTTTCTGAGCCCAGTTATATTCTCTTTTCTATATTAAATATGGATAGGGAGAACATTGCATATGGAGACAGGTTTATAGCAGGCAGGCCTGTGTAACATTACATCTTCATTTTGTGAGGAGGAAATACATCAGGTGTTCCCTAGTGAGACTATGACTGCAGGTCCCAGGTCTGAATTTTGGGAGGAATCTAGCTGGAGCATGTGGCATCTTTTCCGGTGGGAAAAGCCCATTAAAGCAAAGGGCATGGTGGCTGTGTCAAAGAGTAAAAAGGAGGTGGAGAAACCCCCTGCCCACACAGGCAGGAGGGAGCATGTGGGACTGTGCAGGCAGCTGGGGCTCCCATGGGTCATGGCAGGATGTCAACCTCACTTTCAGCAAAACTGAGGGACAGCAAAACTTGCTTCCCTCTGGCTGCACAACAGACCATTTAATTACTGATATTCACAGAGGATTTGGAGCTCTCTGGATGGGAATGCCCTGCGCCAATGCAAATGTCACTGCTCGTGGTACAACACGGGGGCCTCGATGATTAGTTCTGTTTTACTGTTTTTCTAGTATAATTATGTTTAATTCATGTGTTGTTTCATCAAAGTGTCTGTCACTCAGGGTTTGGCCTCATCTTCTTAAATAGCTGGATATAAAATTACAATGTGTTCCTCCACTGAGACCATATTTCTAGAACATCATGACAGCTTTATTATGACACAGGGCTTTCTGTTCAATTGAATGGATACACTGAATTATCCTTTTAAAAAATCAAAATCTCCTGTGGTTGGATCATTAGACTTTTGCCATATTCCATACAGGGTTATCCTAAAGCAACATAATAAGGATCTTGTGCATTGGGCTTTAAGCTTTCTTGATGGGTCAGGGTGGACCAATAGTTACACAGGAGGTAAAGCAAAGCACCAAGAAAAGCAGGACTGATTTTCCAGCAAGAAGATATTATCTCTTTGAGTCCTTCCCCAGCCTAGTGGCAGCTTCCAGGGATTATTCAGAAAGTAGTGAACTAGTGGGAATGACCCTCATGTCCCTGTGGTGCCTAAGCCTCCGTCGGGAACCTGGAGAAGTGTGGCTGTCAGTACCACCACACTTTAAATACCAGACCCCAAAACGCCGGTGTGGACTTCTGTGAGATGGGTGGAAGCCTGTGCATGTAAATGCTAATCTGTAGTTTAGATAATGGTGTTAGCAGTGCATTCAGATTATTCCCCAAGCTATTCCCCACTATACTCTTGCATTTAAAAAGACCAACCTGCCTAAGCCTAGTGGGACCCTAATGAAATTGTTTCCCATAGCTTTATGCTATGCAGCTGGATGTAATAACTCCAGCCAATGCACTGGGGACATGCAGGAGCAAAGTTCTTCTCAATGCACTTGTGATGATGAAGCTGCTGCTGTAGTGGTTGGAGGGCTTTTGGGATGGGTGGATGTGTCAATCTTCTAAAGCTTCTGGATTAAAAAGTTTTGCTGGATTATGGAACAAGCTTTTGAGTTGCTACTGTGATGGGCTACCCTTGTGTAACCAGGTACTACAGTCTCTTTTTGGCTTTCATGTGGGTGGTGATGTGCCAGAAAAGGAGAGAAAAAGAAAAGCATGAGAAATTGTGTTAGAGGCATAATTTGCAATATTGCTTTGGCACAAGTCTCCNTCTCTTCTCTTCTCTTCTCTTTTTTTTTTAAGATGGCTTTTAAACTTTGTGGGGCAGGTACTGAATGGCTGCACTATGGCTTGGTTAACCAGCATCTTAACCTCAGGAAATCCTCAGTGACTGGAAACAAATATCAAATTAAGCAGTTATTTTGGCTGATGATTGTGCCTCTACTGACAGTAAAATGTTGTCCTAGGCAGTTTTATTGCTGCTTTTATACAGTTTTCTGAGGGAGCCAGGGCTACCACAGTCAGGTGAAGTGCAGGGGGGCTGGAAGCATCTCACTGTTCCTTACTCTTGATTTGGACATGTGCGTGGTGGTGGGGCAGTCCTAAAGAGCATGAGGCACATTCTGTCCCCATCCTCTCCTTTGCAGCAATGTCTGCAGGAGAACAGAATCTGAACACTGCAGAAATCTGCTTGTTAATGTAAGACAGCATAGTCTACTAGTTACAGCAGGAGTTAGTGGAGATAAATACATGTACTTGATGTTCCCAGCTCTCCCACACAGATACCAAGGCGCTTCACCTCTCTGTGCCTCACGGTGCCTATGTGTAGGGATGAAAGGAGAGATGTAGAGTTGCATTAATGTTCTTATGGTCAAATTCTAATCAGAATTGAGCGTCAGGAAAGAAAGAGCCATCAGTTCTCTGTTCCTGCTGTCATCATTTAGATCCAACTTAGTTGCTCACTGTGAGTTCAAAGAAGATTTGAGCTGATCAGTGTTGGATCTGCTGCAGGCCCCCATTTCCTCCCACACCACTGGTGGCCACTTTTGACCAAAAAGCAATTCCCTATTCTCCCCCTCTTATTTGAATGTTTAGGTTTTGTCTGAGTCCCTAAATGGGCTTGCTGTGCCACGCGATGTGTCCTGAGGCAAGAAATGGGGTGGGATGGTCTGTCCAGGGAGAGAAGCCCTTGTCCCTGTGAAGGATCATCTCATGTGGCTTTGCTAAAAATTAGATTTAATTGGAGGGATAGTGCTGAACACTGAAGGCATGTTTGAATTTAGGATGTGGGCTGTCATTTGACTAGCTGGTTGCCTTAATTTGATGACCTTTTGTGAAATTTATGGGAGATTCTCCTCTTGTGGACACCTCTTCTACTCTCTGTCACAGCCCTGTGTAAGCAGGACCTTCCTGGAGTATGAGCACTGATCTTCAAGGCTGTCCCCTGCAACCTCCTGAAGGCCAGTTTCCCAGGGCTGTGATTTTCATGTTTTTGTGAACCAAGAATTCAACTGTGCATCATGAATTCAGCAGATGAAGCCAACAAGGCAGCCCTGTCAGACTGCTTCCAACCGTGTTTCTCCACCACAGGGACATATCTCCTGCCTTGCACAGAGGTCAGGCAAGAGTCCTCAGTTTGTTGAAGAGCAGGCCTCTTGCAGGACACAGTACTTTGGCCTCTTCATCATCTCACTACAGAGGCTTGATTGTGCCACCTCTGTAAGCTTCAATAGAGGAACTTGCTTGCGAAGACCATATTACTATTCTGCACAGAAAACAGAAGTGCTTTCTTCATTGAGTCAGCTCAAAGGATGAGTGTGTGTTGGCTATTGTAGGAAATAAAATGGCTGCTGGAAAAAATAACCTTTTTTAAAAAATTATATTCTATGATGAATTATTTAGAATCAAAAATAAGTTGGTTTGAAAGGATGGGTGCTGGTGTAGGAAAGCAGTGCTATGAGAGCCAGCAGCTTCCTAAGCCTGCAGGGTGAGACCTCCGGGTACAACTTGACTTCTGTAGCATCCTGCAGGGCAGTCAGCACAGAAAGAGCCTTGTGAAAGAGATAAGCAAAAGCAAGCTGGGGAATAACAGCACTTCCGTAATATTGCATTTCCTACATATTAGAGTAATTCTATCATACAGGAATTTAATAGGATGAATCTAGCTGATAACCGTTTTGGTAAATAATAAAAGAGCTGTGACAGTTCTCCTCTAGCTTGACTAATGTGGTGATGGTATCTATCTTGAGGAGAAAAATGCAATAGCACAGAAAGTTCCTTTCTACCATTTGTCAGGTTTGCAGATATCCTTCAGTGACATTCAGGCCTGTGCAAGAGACCAGCACATGTTTACACACCTCTGAGTCTGCTTTAAGCCTTCTTAAAATACCTTGTTTCTATGTCCTGAATCTTTGCGCTTGATGCATTTCACCCATTGTATGGAAAACAGGAGTCTCCTTCCCATTTCAGGTGGCGATTGCTTCTCTCTAACGGGCAGGAAGAGCGAGATAGTGCCCCATGCAATCTCTTTCTCCTTTACTATATTAATAGCATTTGCTAGTGCAAAGAGACCTCTGCAGCCCTGGGCAGCAGTATGGGCTGTTTTTCATATTTAATGACCAAGAGGAGCCGGAGATAGGTGATAAACTTGGCTAAACATCAAGTGCTGAATGAAAGGGCTTGCATCTGACCAGGTGGGAAATGGCAGGTTCATTTCTGTGCCTTCCTGTACTTCCCTAGGCATAGTTTATGGCATTAAAAGTTTGGGATTGTTTTGTTTTGGGTGGAGTTAATTGGAATTAATTGGAACAAGCTGCTGAGTCAACTCCTCCAATCTGCATATTAATGCCACCCCACACTCTGCCTTTCCCATGCAGTCTGAAAACAGAGGGATGGATGGGAAGGCTGCCTGGCAGTGTCTGTGTAGCAGAGGTAGATGTTGAAGCTCTGAGACCTGGCTTCCCTCAGCTGTGCCATAAATGCTAGGAAATGCTGCCTTCCACTAACGCATTTGCTTTGCATTTGCCTCTTCTGGTTGCAGCCAAGGTACCCTTTATCTTTATTTTCCCAGATAGACACTGATGTGCTCAGGAGAGGTCTACTTTGAGCATGAGGGAGATGTTGGGAGCTCTTCTTCTAACTGCAAGTATAGTAATTTATAGTCTGTAGCCCAGATGATTTGTCAGCCGTGCTTTCATTTAAATAATGCTTTTTAGGACAAAGAATAGAACACAGAGACTAATACTGTTTTCATTTACTTGGAATGGGAACAGGCTCTGGCTTTCAGAGTGGCAATAACCAATGTCATTGGACTTCATTTTACAGTAAAACAGAAACCCTGTCTAGGATTATGGTCAATGTGCTCTGGTTCAGTAAGGAACATGCAGGCTTTGCCTTGGAGAATGTGCACTCTTCTTGAAATGGTCTCTGTAGATCTGTATGAGTCACCTGGTAAACTTTAGTTAACTTTGTGTCAAAAGAAACAGCTCTAAGTGCCCAGAAGTTCAGTTTCTTTCTTCTTGCTTTCTCATTACTGTTTTAAAAGCAAAACTAAATTAATTAAAATGGCTACTTAGGTAAGGTAATGTTATTTCCAGCTTTCTAAGAAAGTGTTGGGAAAAGGAAAGTGCAAACCTTTGCTAGATTTCGCAGCTTCCTTGGAAACTCTATCGCTGTGGGAGAGCGTATTAAAAATAATGCTCTCTGGCAGCTCTTTTGGAGCCTGAAATCTAAAAGGTAGTAACCAACTCACTATCACAGACTTGTTCCATCTTCATTAAATCAGAAATCATAAATATCTCAGACTTACTACACAAACTCTTGGAGATGAAAGCAGCTGATCATGCTGAATTTTAATGACACGTCAGTATTTTATTTTCTTCCTCTTTCTGCAAGCCCTGCGATGGGGTTTGTGGTCTCAATATGATGACATGGGATGAACCTCACGAAGTCTCCCTGATGGCCAATTCCTGTGTTTAAGTTTGCTTGGATCATCTCTCCTGATGCCTGCTGTTATACTGTCTCTTTAGCTGGGACTTCATCCAAGTTTGTAAGCAGAGAAAAAGCTCAGCCTCCGAGTTTGGACCTAGTTCTTGAATTTTCCTGGAGTTCCAAATGGCTGAGTGTTGGGTACCAACTGTACCAACTATGCTAATAAATCACCTGTCTCAGGTGATAAAAATCAGTTTCTAAATCTAGAATACCAAAGAAAGTGGTAGCTGTTGCTCAGTAGGGAAATAGATTATTCCCGGAGTTGTTACTAATCAGAGCTGTGTGTTGCTGGAAACATTTTTTTTTTTGGTATCACTTTCCCTTATTGTATTATCCATTTGACACTTAGCACTGTGCAAGAATATTAGTAAACATAAGCTTGTTGATATTTGGTGTTCTGATGCTTGACTGGAAGGAAGATTGACATCTTAAAAGGGAGTGGGAGTAATAAACCCCAAGTGTAACCTATGCTTGGGAAATGACAATGATTGATGTTGGCCCTGAGGGTGTTGGGTTTTTTACTTAGCAGTGAAATGAGATCTTTGAATGAGAACTGTATAATTGTTCTGGAGCTTTGTGGCTGGGGTTGTGGCTCCTGTTTGTTTTCAGTGTGATGTGTGATGTGAAGAATTACTTTGCTAAGGACACTGAGAGGTGGCACTTTTACAGCTGTCTTTAGCTACAAGATGTCTCTCTGATTCCCCAAAGTATAAGAATTGGTTTCTTGACCTCCCTGCTGCAGGCAGGATAATTTCACCTTTTTTTTTTTTTTTAAACTCCGTTATCTTAACGAATATAGATTTTGTTCAACAGAAGCATCCCTTGAGGGCATGCTGTACCTCAAAACAATAGATCCTTTTCTCACTTTGCACAAATGATTTACTTTAAGGAGAGCTGGATGTGTGACTGTAGAGAGGAGGATGAGGGCACAAAGGCTGGCTTGACAAGGTCATGCATGCAGGGTTTTAGTGACATGCACCCTGTTCACCTTTGTTCATTATCCCACGTTATCCCACAACTGTTTCAGCTCTGGCACACGGCTCAGGTCCTCAGCACATCCTTTATTTCTAGCACAATTATTTGATGCTCTTTCGCTATGACTACATTTACTCTCTTGCTAAATTCTGAGTACCTGGTTACTTGAAAGACTAAAAAGAAATTCAGAAAAAAAAAAAAAGTGTATGGTTATCAATTGGTCTGAAAAGATTTAAGAGCAAAGATTAAAAGAGCTGAAAATGAGTAGTTTTGCCAAGAAAAGACTAAGTAGATATGTTTTCATAGTACTAGATAAATGCAGGCATGAGGAAGACTCATTTAAAGTGCTCACTGGATACCGCGAAGATGAAACGAGAGGGGAAGATGACATGATTAGTAGGTAAACTTTGAAATAACACAGTGCTATAGAAGCCACAGGTCTTGTAACATCAGAATTTCTGATTCAGCTCTTGGGTGATAAATTCAGTCTAGGAATGATCTTTCTCTAGCAGAAAAAAAAAATAGATTAGGTCCTGTAGGAGTTACGCTGATCCTGATCAGATTCTGCTCTGGTCCCTGCTGCAGCAAATCTCCACTCTGAGCATTCAGTGATGGTGTGGAGCCAGGGGACCAATTCTAGCCTTGCAGGAAGTTGGGTTTTCCTGGATAATGGGGCAAAAAGCTCTGAGATCTGTGACAGAAAAGCACTGTATAATTATCCAAGGAGCTTGATAGGTGCTGCCCTCCCTTCATCATGTCTCCTTTTACTCTGTTACAGCTTTCTTGGCTGTTCTTGGTGAGGAAGGTGCTGTGGCATCTTTTATGCTCTTGTGTGTTTCCAGCCTCAACAGATAGACAGCTGGGAAGACCAAGTCTTCAGATGTTGATCCTCTTGGCACCTTCACAATGGTTTAATGTTTCTCTCGTTTTTCCTGAGCTCTTACCCAGCCATCTTGCTTTGCTTTGAAGTGCCTTCAGCTTGAGCCCCCTTCTCTGCTGATAACCGTTTTGGTAAATAATAAAAGAGCTCTTTCCCCACCCTCTCTCACCCAGCTTTCTGGCTGGACAATTGCTGTGAATCCATGAGTCAGTGCAAAGCCTCTCATAATTAAAAAACAAAGAAAGAGCCCCAAACCAAACACAAAACCAATTTGTAAAATAATATTTTCTTTTCTACCATTTTCCTAATTTTATTTTAAGGGCTCAGGCTTTGCTCGCAGGTGGGTTGGGAAGCCGAGGGCCACCCTCCATGGAGCAGAGCTGTCATGTTGCTTTTGCTTCAGCAGCCTCTAGTGGGGGGAGAATGACGATTAAAGCTGGGGCAGGATTCCTCCCACACTGTGACTGCTGGCTTTGTAGACCAGCCCGAGGAGTGAGTTAGTGTCTGGAGTCTGAGATGAACTCTCTCTTAATCTGTGCTGTAAGGAAAGGCTGATGAGTAGAAGAAAAAGCTGCTTCTTCTTTTTTTTTTTTTTTTTTTTCTCCGAGATGTGGAGGTTGTTTTTTTTAAATTATTATTTCCAATATGAGTGAAATAAAACTATCTGGAGGTGAATGAGTCACTTTCATGAGTCACCAATAGTGGGAAGAGGGGATTTAATATTTGTGAATCAGAAGCAAAAAGTACAGTCTGTTCCCTGCTTGGTGCGAAGAGAAAATAATGGACAATTTCAAAGCTATTTGCTTCCCAGAAGAATAACAATCAGATTTTTAGACTCTTCAGCATCTCGGGGTGAACAGTTGCCACACCTCCTGACACTGTGCTCCTGCTAGTCCCTGGCCTGACTGCACTCAAAGGTGCTTGTTGCCTTGATGGTTCTTCCAGATCTCGGGACTTATGTCCAACACTGCCTCTGACTTTCTTGGTGTGACCTTGGACATGCCTCCCCACCACTTGTCACTCACTTCTCCACTATAATAGGAGGCCATTGCCAGTAACTTAACATTTATGAAGAGCTGTAGTTTGTGTCTTCAGTAGCCCATTTTCTTCCCCAAAGAAAGAAGATGTGTAAATGCAGGCGAGTGTTGCAAGCAGCGGGAGGGGTGGTGAGCAAACTGTGAGGCGATAAATCATGGCTATGCTTGTAACTAGTAATGTGCCTGCACAGGAGTGTGACCACTCAAGATCTCATCAGAGGGAGCATGTACAGCCCTGGTGATAGAAGCAGCAGGGCAGGAGAGTTGCCTGCACCAGCTGGGAGGGGTTAGTCCGGGTGCTTTCTGCTCAAAGGCCATAAGACCATGTACATGCTGTGTTCCTCTCTCCAAGGCTTGTGGGGTTTGATTCCGCCTAGGCAGAGGATGCTGAGGGTGAGTGGGGCTTTCCCCCCGTGTCCGCCAGCTGTCACTGTTGCTGCACACACTCGGGGCAGCCGGTGCATTTTGCCTGGCTGTGACTTCCAGCCCAGCCTTCCCACACTGTCACCCCCTGGGCTGGACACCATGAAGTGCCTAAGGTGATGTTTGCTGCCCCAAAACACCGAGGATGCTTGGCTCATGTGCTGTGTGAGAGTATTTAGTCTCATCTTAACAAGCTATTTCTGAAGCTACAACTTTATTGCCTATTAAAATGCTCTGTAAAAGCCCCAGAGATAATTTTAGTGCATATGCAATTTCTCCCTTTTGGGTGTGTTTTAGAATGTTTGTGGGTTTTTTTTTTTGATTGAGGGGTTGTAACAGAACTAAAACTCCCTCAATCTGCTATCTCTGATTAAACAATGTAAAACTGAGTGGGGCGGGGGGAAAAAGTCAATTAAGAGTATTGGTCACAGCGGGATCTGCCAGGCTTTGGCAGTCTGCTTACACACACATTGATATCTACATACCTATCCTGGTGTGCGTAGGCACTCAACTTCTTCCACCTTGTATCCTGTGTGAATTTCCCTGCCTTAGTTGAATTGAGAACTGTTTGTGCTTATAAAGTGAAGGAGATGGAGTTTTGCCTCCCCGCTGGGCAGTGGCTCAGAGATAGAGGTGTTTCTGTGTGTGCTTGCTGAGGGCTATTCTAGAGCTACTTGTGGAAGTGGTCAGCATCTCTTCAAGGTATTGCACATTTATGGTCTGAGCTGACAAACACAAAATTCAATTGGTATTTATCAGCCTAATGCAAGAGTCATCTGAAATTAGCCTGACATTCACCCTATGGTTTTAGAGACCATATACCTACATGTAATCAAGCTTTGCTTGAGTTCAGATACCCTAGAACTTGATACTTCAAAGGGCTGAGTCAGCATAATGTTAGTTGAATTAACTATTGGTATATTTTGTGGAGATTATGCAGCAGCAACCCCCCCCCCCTTCCCCCCCCTACATGTAACCATATTTTGGATTTGAGGTCCTGACACTTATTGAACAGGATCCTGCTGTGAGAGACACAGATATAAACTGGAAGTCATGCGATGACTCACCGGTGCTGCTCCAGACTTGCAGCGAAGAACAGCATCTTTAAAATTCAATTCTGATAAAAGCAAGCACCAATCTACACAATTTTCTCCATTTAGATTAGATCCTGGCTTATACAAACATAATTCAGAGGAGAACGTGAGCTCCTGGCAGAGACAGATGGGTTATCCCAGCACTTGCCTTGTTCTGACAAACTTGCTGCTGTCTCCTTTCAAACCTGTGTTTGTCTCTCTTGAAGCTAAGCATTAAGAACAGAAAATGGATGCTTTTCAATAGTTTTCTCAATTCCTGACCATATTAGAAGTGCTGACTACAAAAGGGAAGAATTTGTGGGAACACGTGGCCATGCACAGTGAGGGCTATGTGGGGAGTCTCCTGGGAAGAGCTGAGTTGAGTTTAAAATGTGTTTCTTCTTGGGTATCTGCGCTACCACGTCAGTTGGACATCTCCTGTGCGAGGTGGCTGTGTGGTTAGGGTGAGTGGGAAAGGCATCTTTCCCATCTGCATTTCTGCTTTTAATTTGGCAGCATAGAGGCTGCGTTTGGAGCCAGGTGAGTAGCTGTACTCACAACCATGCCTTTGCCCGCCACGTCACCATGTCTGTACTGTGAGCTTGGGAATGCAGTTACGATCAAAGATGTGAGTTCCGATCAAAAAGACCATTTGTTTCTCTAATAAGGTATTTACATCTGCAGTTCAAATAAACGCAACCAGAAATGAGGCATCCTGGTGCGTGCTTTGAAAACACCTCTGGACTTGGGGATATGGAAGAAGACTGATAAGGAGTTTGGTCCTTTCTGAGCTCTCACTGCCTCTACTGCCTGCAGCTGAGTACTGCTTCTCCAGACTATTTAATTGCTATCTGTTGATGTGTTCTCCAAGGACCCCACAGTAACACAGGCTAGTGGTCATGCTCCCTGCGCTGCAGTAACAGTGAATTTGGTCCTTAGCTGGGATGTCTCTTTCTTGCTACAACAATCCTCTGCCTGCTGCAACCCCAGTGTTTCCCATGTGGGATGGGGAGTTGGCAGCCTACTGCACCAGGTTTTGGGAAGAATAGGGTTTCTCAGTAGCTTAATTACAGGACAGTAACGTATTCGTGGGATTGATAGGCCTTAGTCTGACTTATGCAAGAGGATCTGGAGAAAAGTTTCTTCTAAGTGTTGGTGAATGATGGGGTTTGTGCCTTTGTTGACTTGTGGAACCTTTCCTTGTTTCTCTTCTGTCTCTTTCCCATGTGATGCAACCACAAGAAAATCTCTCTCTAACCTAAAATACCTATTCTGTCTCTCCCTCTTTAACCACGATCACTGCATTGAAATTCTATTGTTGAATAAATGTCACCTCCTGAGCAGTATTTATCTTTCTTTTCTGTATTTTTTTTGCTGTGTTGAGGCTTGTTTATCAAGTTTCGGTTAACAGCTTGTGGATGTGCAGAGATGGAGAAGAGCAACGAAGGGGTTAACCAGGCAATACCCAGATACTGCAAGCTCTGATGTAAGCATATGTCCATGTATCAGGCGGAGGCAAATTCAGTTTGCCTAGGCTGAGTAAATAAGTAAATAAGCTCTGATGAGAGGTCGTAATATTAGGTTGAGCTCAGCACTACACAGCAAGTGGTCATACAGCTTCCACGTGTCTTAAGGGATAGGTAGGGTAAGGCTGCAACTGTTCAAGAAGTGCAGCCTAAAAATACCTAATTCAAGCCTTGCTGCACTAGATAACAGTCCTACTATTTAGAAAGACATATGAAATAACAGAAGGGAAATTAAGTGACCTGTTCCTATTTAGATATATGACAGCAGTTAAAAGATACAGGCTATGTGGTCTAAGTTTGCTGCAAAGCAGTGAAACTTCCCCTGATCTGACATTTAATAGATAAGCTTGAAAAAATAAGTATGACTTCTGCACTGGAAAAAATAATGGGAAAATGCAATGGAGAAGCTGCCGTGAGGCCACATGTTAAGCCTGGTCCACTTCAGGAGAAACTGGAGGGAGGTGATGTGGTTGCATCGAAGTGTGACTCGGGGCTTGCACGCGTGTACTTCTCACTGAATCCATCCCAAAGACTCTTAAGAAAAAGGAGATAACTTGGTGCTGGGTTCACTGTGGTGTGGTTTCCAAAAGAGGCCACTGGCTGTAGGACTCTCCTTCATCTGCACTCTGGAAACAAACAACCAATTTTTCATTTTTAGTGGTTAATTCTGAAAATATGAAGGTCTGTTTAGTCTTGTCTCCCTAACATAAACCAGCCAGAACAAGGCAGCTTGAGGGGAGTTTGCCACAAGTTCCCTTATTTGGAATAACAGTCACTGCTGCAATGTGGCGGCCGTGGGACTCTCCCACCCTGGTGAGGCTTGGGGGGTCGGGCTGGTCTCGTGATGCATCACAGGGCTGTGGTGGGGGAACCGTGGCAGTGATGGACACGTTTGAGGAAGCACAATGGGCTGGATTCTGTCCTGAGCTCTGCCTATTGGTTGCACTCAGTTTGCAGGAGCAGGTTGTGATGTGAATGGAGCTGGCAAAGACAAAATGCAAAAGAAAATATAATTTGTGTGGAAGCCAAACTTTATCATGTAACTTCCATGGCTGTGGTTTTTTGTTTTCCTTCTATAGAGCGTAACATGATCCAACAAGCTCTTCCAGGAAGACTTCTGTCCCTTGCCAGTCAGGTTCATGTGGGCAGGTGCCACCTTTGCAAGATTCTTGTATGATGGTCATTAACAGGCTGGAGCAGTGGCTGGATGGCTGTGGACCTGCCCAGCACGTCCCTATTGCTGCCTTGTTTTCCTCCTCCTCTGTGTCTGTCCTCACCTCGCTGCTCATGTGATTTTGATTCTGCAGAATGGCCCTTTTGCACAGCATGACCATTTTGCACATTACATTGTTCTAATGTGCTGTCTTTTCCTCTACAAGCATCGTATTTTCAGGAACTTGCTAATGGTGTGAACTTGTAAGTCTCTTGAATTTACAGCTTTCTGTGGTCTCAGATGACATCCTTTCATCCTTGGCAAAAGGAGGAATGAGTTCTCTGCGCTCCTGCTGAAGGTGTGCTGGGAATTAGGGTTTGGGGAGTTGGACTCTGCTTGAACTGTGGCATGCTCTGAGGTCTGGTTACTATTCACCTTTGACAAAAGCTTACATGTGTATTTCATTTCTATATATGGCTTTTAAGTTTAATTATCGTCCTTTATGGTGAACTTCTTATTTACACTCTAATGCTATCTTTCTCCCTTCACTGGTGGTGTAAGAGCCTTCTTTTGCTCAGCTGCTGCTAGCGGGAGTACCATTTCTTTCTTTCTTCGATGTCTTCTGCAAATAAAATACCTTTATTTGTTCTTTTTGGAAGTGCATTGCACGCTAATAGTGTATGGCAGATGTTAAGCACGCTTAGAATATGACAATATTTGGATATGCAGTCGTCACTGAAAGAGCATATTCTTTTTTTTATTAATTCAGTAAAACACTAATGGCAAGTTCAGATCCCAGGCAAATTCTACATCCTCCCAAGAGGTTTTCCAGTATCAGTAAACCTGGTTTCAATGCAGCTGTCTTTATTAAATATGTTCATAAATTTGGAAGGTAAATTTGCTTCTATAGGTAGATATTTATAATTTCATATTCTTCTAACCAGATTTCCATAAATGGAGTTTTAAACACTGTCTAAATTATTTCCATGCCATCTCAAATGTTTCACAGACCATTTTCATGTCCTAATGATGACTCTAAGACAATGGAAATCTGCATTGCCATGAAGAAATATTTCACACAGCATTTTTTTTTTTTGAGTCACTATAGTAACTTGTATTCCTGCTCAAGGTGCTTTATAAATTCTGGATCTAGTTCAGCTATCCACCCCTATTTAACAAAGCATTTAAGTGTGTATTTGAATTATAGGTGCTACAAGAGAATGAGTCCAAGTTCACATCAGAAACAGGAGGATGCCCAGAAGAACCTACTCCCTGGCCCTTCAATGAACTAGGGGATCTTGAGGCATTACTGCGGGTGCTACAGCTGCCTGTCCAGGGCTTCAGCTGCGCTGCCACTCCAAGATTTCTTCTTGAATGAATTAAGATGGGATGGGAGAGACAGAGTTCATCTAACACACTCTGTTCAGCACTTGTTAAACCAGTGAGTTTTGTAAGAATTGCTGCAATTAGCTCATGTTCTGTGCTTGGAGGATGGAGCAATCATGAGTTGTCCTGGCTCTGAGGACACGGGCAGCGGGATGTTTCTAGGAGCTCGCTGGTCCGGTTCAGACTGCATGGTCCCACACCATTTTGGAGCAGTCAAGCTCCTTACTTTTGCCTGCTTACTCAGATGGGTGGGATGAGCACTTGTAAATTTGCTGCCTTTTAAATCTTTCCATTACTAACACTTCTAATTGACAGTCAGAACCACAGGAGTTTATTCCCCCTTTCCACCCACCTTTCGCTTCAAAACTCCCACTTTCAGGGCGAGCAATAATTGCAGATGCCTTCAGATTGCTTTGCTCCCTCTGTAAACAGAGAGCCTGACATCTGGCATATTTTGAAGTTACTTTATTGAATCTTGATCGTTCCTGTAAATAGGCTGTGCATGTGTCATACCTCAATGACAGCAAATAGATATATCTTTTCCTGCACAGACAGAATGGGAGAATCTCTTCCAGGCAACCCTATAGGAGCCAGAGACTGCAAGACTGATGTCCCCATGACTGAACCTGTGAAATAGGGACTGTTTCCACAAGAGTGGGAGGGCATACACATGGTCATGACTACATTGGTATTAGGATGCTGGTAGAAATGGATCATAAGATAGATAAACAATAGTGATGGAAGAGACAAAATGCTGTTAAGAGTTTTAAAGCAGGTTTTATTTTTACAAATTGGGAGATACTCTGCAGAGCTCCCCACATTGCTGCATAGCTGAAAAATCAAAAAGCTTCTAGCGTGATGGTGCAGGAATCCTGTATGTATAGCGTGAAATTCAAAGATAGCCAATGGCATAGGAACCAGGAGAATGAACCTGGTATTTAACGCAAAGGTAAATTCAACTTCTTACTCCACACAGCAAACTGCTTAATTGGTGCTGTTGGGTTTAAGGTGGCATTTCCTGCCTTCCTATTGCTAAATGTGGCCCTAAAAATCATTAACAGAGACTATTTTCACAGCATTCTGCTGAGGTGACAGTATTGTTCCTAACTTACAGGTTGGGGAAGAGGCAGAGGGAGGGGAAACGATTTGTCAGGGATCATAGAGGAAGGTTAGTAGGGTCAGGAATTGATGCCAGGTATCCTAAGATCTCTTCTGACTTTTTGGCTGTGTTGGATGAAGGAAAATTTCTGCACTTACTACGGGAAAAATGTTTTGGTGGGTTTTTTCGTGTTTGTTTTGGGGTTTTGTTTTGTTTGTTTGTTTTTTTAAACGTTATTTGGTATAAACACAGTTCCTTTTCAATACTTTGGGTTTTTGCATGTCTTGTGACAAAAACTGAAGTTTGTTATGAAGGGCTATAATTCTTGCACATCAGAGGGGGAGGAATGAAATATTTCATTTAACCGCTATGGTATATTCCATATTTTCCTTGCTTTGGTTACATTTTTGTAAGGCAAACTTATGAATTCCCTCGCCTATTATTAATTTATTGTTACTGGAACATAATAGCGCAGAACACAGTTCATCCAGGAAAAAGCTTCAGCAGGGAGTGAGTCATTGATGGTAATAAACTTCTGTCCCTCTCAATAGACCATAGGACCGTTTAGAAAAATGTTTTTGCCATGATTCCTGAATTGCTTGTGCTTTGTACAGCAGCTGGTAGAGATAAAACTGAACGAAGCTGGGCAGACTCCCTGTCTCCCCTCTATTACTATAGCATGTTTCTGAATCATACATAAAAAATGGTTTTGGTATGTAAAAGTGACTTCAGAAAAGCAACTCTGACTAGAAAGCAGCCAGCACTGGAGTGAGGATCCATTCTCAGAGCACGATATGGAGTGTGATATCTACCATATATATTTTGCTCAGGGAGTTAGCAATGCATCGTTGTGCAGGGATGAGTTCTCTGGCGTGAGACATGTTATCTCGTAGGAGCCCTGGGGCCTTCAGGAGGTGAATCTAAACAGAATTAGATAGTGTTTCACAGCTGCTTGGGTTAGGATGCAGCTTTGCATGTTCCTGTCTGTAACCTCCATCTTGTTTGGTGTGCAAGGTCTCAGTTGCAAAAGGCTGGTCTCCTGTTTGAAGGAACTGTGCTCCACGTTCTCTGCATTGCCACGTCCAGGTACTCAGGAGCAAGTGCCCCATTTGGGTCCAGGAGACTAAAATGTATTTGTGACCATGGTCTTTTGCTCTTCCCATGAAAAGGCAGTATGGTTAGTGGCTGGATAGGTGATAAACATCTTTTGAGAGCTCTGGATCTATTAAAAATAGCATTACTGGGGTGTGAAGAGCATAAGCATTCCTCCGTCAGAGAAGAGCATTTGTGGCACGAGTCTTCAATACTTGGTGGGAAGAGTTAAAAATCTTTCAATATCTTTTCCAGCCTTCTTCCACCAGAGTCCTTCCAAGGCTCCTGGTCATCCAAGGTACTACCGCATCCACAGGGAAGGATGCATTGTGGTGTTTCTTTCCGGAATACTTGGGGAGCTATGTTGCTATCAAGAGCTGAGCATATAACTGTGAGGGCCAGAATCTGTACAGCTCATTAGATGGTGTATTATGTATCTGTGCAGGAAGCTGCCCCCATCATGTTAATGGGCCAAGTCATGTAAACGTTAATGACTGAAGGTCATGCAACCCAGCCCTCAGTGCATGGGAAGGAGTTGGTGTAGCTGTCATGTGAAGTGTAGAGCTATGGCTGGACTGCCACTTTGAAAGGAGCCCAATGCAAATGNCCCCAATAATATGTTATGAACTATTTCATCATTTTTTCAGTGATTAACAGATTTCCAAATCTTGCTTTACTAGAAGCCTCAGTAGATTCACATATTCGCAAAAATATTTGACTTTGTATTCCTCTTAAGTGTAGCACCACTTCTGGAGCAGTGCACCACAGCACCACCATGGGGAGGGGTATGCAATATCCCCAGGTGAACGGTGCACAAACTGTGCAGGCTCCCAGGCTGTCATCATCTCTCCTACAGGAAAGCTGAAGGACTTCTCCTACATAAGTATCTTCCAGTTCATATGTCCTCTGCCAAAAGAAAGAAGATTTTTGGGAAACACTGTGATCCTAGTGTGATTCTGGTGAAGCCTCACAAAAAGAACCACTTCTTCCTATCTTCAACAAAGGCTTTTCAGTATTATATATAAAGCTCCTAGTCTGCTGGTAGGACTTTGAACATCCTGCAGATACCCATGTACCTGCCCTCCTGTTATTTACTGGAAGACATACTCTGTATGTCAGCGTCTCATGCAGGTCGCTGTTGCAGGCAGACTTCTTGCTTCTCAGTCCAGAAGATACCCTCCTAAATATTTGACACCTCTCACTTGCTAGAGTTTTGGGCCCTCTCATGCCTGCTGCGCTCTCCATCCTTGTTCCCTCCATTAGTATATGCAGGAAAGTAAATTGCTTGTGCATAAACCAGAGGTATTTACATTCACTAAATGATTTGTTGTGTGCACTACTGCTTTTCCTCAGTTGTAGAAATGCTTGATACATCTTCCCAGTACTGTGCTCAGATGTATCACTATATGTTGATGAATTCTGCATAGAAATGCAAATCCCACCTCCAGGGCAGAGCTGAACATCCCAGCATTTTCCTGGTACAAGCCAGGAGCAGCAGTTTCCTCCTGGGCCGTCTCCATTTCTTGAAACTTCCTTGCTCAGTGAATGCCTGACTCTGATGCGTGCCTAAAGTGCCACTGACCAAATCCTGATTTGGTTTTGCACAAACAAGATTGAGATTGGGCCACAACATACAGATTTTGAGATCACAAGTGAAATACATTGCTCACTGTGTTGAAGTCTTAAATGCTGTAGGTACTGAAGTTTGCCAGCCAAGGGGGTAGCTGGAGACATGACTGTCAGAGGCTTTGAGCTCTTGGTCCTCTGCTGAAAGAGAATGGGAGCTGCACAATCACAGCACATTTAACAGTCAGGAACATATGTTTTAGGTGCACAAATACTGTGGTTTTGACCAGCACCCAGAAAGTGTTTATTCCCTGGCTAGAACTGGCTTCATTTGTTTTATCATTAATTGTTTAATTTCTATGCTGGGACAGGCCAGCACAGAAGAATAATCTGAGTCACTGCAATTGTATTTAAACTTGTTGGAGCTCATAAAGCAGAAGAAAAATTATTATGTGTACTCCTGTTTTACATTTACCTAACGAGCTCACTGAGTGGCAGGAGGGGAGCACACAGTGAGATGCAGGATGGACTGTGTGTGCTCTGTGGTGGTGCTGATAACTAGTTGTGTGGTTGTGAACATAGTCTCAATGCTCACATTTAACCATGAGACAACCACACTGAAGAGAAGGGAAGAAAAGGACAGAAGGTAAAACAAGACAGAACATACTTTTTTTTTCTTGACACCTGGATAACTGTTGCGTTGATGTGCAGAAAGCGCTGTGCTGTGAGTACAGGGTGTATGTACAGTGTGTAAGTGCAAATTGCAAATGCAGGGATACCCTCTGTCCTCTTAATACACACTGCATCCACTGGCAGTCTCCATGCAGGAGTTATCACAGACTCCTGACCAGCTGCAGCAGATCTGCAGAAAGCCCAGGAAATTCTGTGTCAGTTCTGGATAGGCTAATGAATCTTAAAAGCCTTTAAAGCTGTGGGGGGAATTTCTACAGAAAATAAATGTGGAGTGCTGCAGGGAAGGACAGCTGGATGCTCGCTGTCTACTGTCCCCAGGTCTTGCAGGCTGTCTGCTGTCCCCAGGTCTTGCAGGCTGCCACATTCAGCTGCCCTTGAAACCCATCAATCATCCCTCTTCCTGTGGGATGTTTCCTTCTCCAGTCCCTGCTGACCACACTTGCAGGTTTCTCTCTTTGCCCAACCTGTACAAGTTCTCATTGTTGGTCACCCAAGCTCAGCACACAGCACTGCTGCCATGACAGTAAAACACAACATGGCCAAATCTAATGGCTATTGCATTGCTTGAGAGATACAAAATTCCAAGGTCTCTCTAGAAACATGCTCCATACCAATGCTGTGGATATCCTGGGGATAACAGCTAAAGCTGTGTTGATGAAAGAGCCGTCGAAGCTCTGGTTGGGTTCCTCTGCTCCAGACTCAGTGTGGAAAGATCCACTCCTGATCTCATACAAATCAGTGAAATTCTTATCACTGAATTCAGCCAAGACAGGACTCAACTGTAAAGTTCCTTCTTTGCAAGGAAGAAGGGATTAGCCAGGTAGACGTGACTAATTTTTGCAATGTTTCACTTCTGCATTCCAGGAACTGCAAGGGAAATCAGTGCTGTCATAACCAATTCTAGATACTTCTAGGTAATGTGTGTGTGTGCTGCCTGGCTTTGTTTTTTGTCTGTGTAATTATTGGACATCTGGGCCATAAGGTCCACTGGACATTTCCCCCCGCTCCCCCCCACCAAAAAAAAAATAAATAATTGAATAATAAACTATTGGGGAAGAAACTTTCTTCTAAATTTCATGTATTGCTAATTTAAGCCCAATGTGTTTGCTTTCCTATGGAAATGAGATTCCTTTCTCAAAGAAATTAGTTCTGTTGATTCTTATCTAATGCAGATATTTTGCAGCACTTTTCTCTCTTCAGTGACTGGTATGGCTTTGCTATGAGGTTTTTTTTTCCTCTCTTTTTGTACTTCTATGATTATCTGATGGCTGCAGCAGGCAGTGGTCTAACTATCTGCAGTTAGATCCCATTCTTGTACGTGTTTTTATCCTTTTGAGCTAGCATGCAGCGATTGCTGTCACGTTCACTGAAAGTTAAGCCTACAGGTAGCCATCATCACTTATTCTCATTTGTTGCCTATTCTTCAGCGTAACGGCAGATGCTGAGATATGGGCAGTGCTTAACATGTCACTCCACATGGAGACTCCTCATAGTCTGTGAAAGGAGTTTGTGTTCCCAACAGCTTCCTAGTGGATGCATCTCTGGAGTTTACTCAGGTGACCTCAAGTTGCATTGCAGATTCAGGATAGCAGAGAAGTGATCTGATACACTTCATCCCAGAGCTCTTTCAATGAAGGGTGTGCCATACAGGATGGGTGAATAGCGGCAAGTTTGTATAGATATTGTAGAGAAGAGTTTCTTTTGGGTATCTCAGTGTATCTGTGTTCAATGTAAATGTGTTTTAAGCAGATCTGTGAATAGGAAGTGTTGCTGAGTTACCATGGCACCTCTGGTTGGCACTGTGTTCATTACATTAAAACCTGAAGAGGAGATAAAGCAAAGTTATTGCTTACCAGTAACAGCTGGGTTTTCCCCTGTGGCAGGCCCCCCTCTCCAACAGGGCTCTGAATTTTGTCTTTTAATGTTGTGTGATAGACTTTAAAATCATTGCTTGCTTGTAAATATTTTACTGTTTGAATACACTTTAAAAGGCTGTTAATATTTAAATCTACACCCTGAAATGTTTTCTGCATGGCAATTAGAGTTCAGCCAGCGAACTTCACCTTAATGGCTTGTGATTTCAAATTGTAGCAGTGATGTTTTCTACCAAGTGTTTCTCTAATTTTCAAGAGCAGAGACCAATAAAGAGCTGAAATATTCATCATGTTGGAAAATATCTATCTTTAATCCTGGGACTGTGCAATCTGAAATAGGATGTGTGACTTTATCTTGAGTGGGAGATTGTTAGCTGGATGATATAGATTTAGCCTGCTTCAGTTGACCTAAAAAATAATTCTACTTATTAAATATTTTTAAAGATTTTCCACTCATAAGAATGGACTGGACTGGAAATTGCTGTATTGAGCATATAGCATTTCAAGTGTAATCATCATATACATAATCACAGGGACTATAATTACCCAAATCATCATATAATCATCTTAGTCCTGCCATGACTCAGTTTTTCATGTTGGCCTCTTTCAGATGTGTATCAAATTTAGTTTTCATTAGTGCTTGTTAATATTGTTCAAATGGGCAGGTTTCCCTTCCCTGTGGAATTTATTTATTAGGGGATATTTTCTTCAGGATGTACCAAATTTGTATCATTGGAGTCTGTTCTCCCGCTGCTGCCTCCTGCCAACCTTCCCAGTGCTTCTTGCTTATTTATTAATTCTTCTTAGTGATTACATTTCCTAATTAGTGTTCTCTCATTTCACTTAATGTGCTGTGGCCTTCTTTGGGTGATGTGACTGGACATGTATCTGTCCATGAAGTGATCCTACGGCCACCTCCGCTCACTTCCTCTCCCAACACAGAGGCATCTGTTCCATAGAGTGTAATTACTGGGAAAACATCATGAATATCTTTGTGGCTGATGGGTTCTTCACATCAGCTCAGCTACTTGCATCTATTAATGGACTTGACTGATAGAATGTGCACTATTCTCTTTCAGCTTTTAAAGCAATTGCTGACTACTAAATTATTTAATAATTCTGCAAAATTCTTTTCACCCACTTTCATATAATTTTGGATTTTAGCTGATTTCATTTATTTTATAGAATAAGTATTTTTTTTCAATGAGCAGACTTTTTCCCCCCATAATTGTCACTTTTTCTGACATCTAGTAAAATATCTCCATTATCAGTCATAATTTTCCATTAATTCTCTTTTCCAGCTAATTTTGCTTGTAATTGCTTTCATTTTTGTGAGTTAGATCTTTTTATCATATGCATTATTCTCTAATTACTGTTTTGAACTTACTATATTTCACATGCCAAATGCCATCAAGTTGAGGAACTGGAGCACCTGGCTGCTACTATTTTTATTCTTTAACTCCTCTTGCTGCGTGAAGATGAGATCTGATGTGGCATTTCTCCCCTTACTGAAGAACTCAGAAGGTGAATGTTCAAATTACAGCTTAGCTTCAATTAAACACGGGTCTTATGAGACGTGGATAGGAGCTCAGTGCTGATGGCATTGCTGGGTCAGGCAGTCACCGCTATGGCTCTGCATTCCCAAAGCAGCTGCCAGCCGGGCACCCCATCCCCAGTGGGACCCTCCCTGTTGTCCTTACTTGAACCTTTCCTGCAAAAGTATTTGCTCTGTCTTCTCCCTAAATGACTTCCCAAGCTGACAACATCTGAGATCCTCATTGCGGATTTGAGGAGCCGAGCACTCAGCTTGTGCTTTCCTCATCATTACATCAGGAGTGCAGAAAACACAGTGCTGCATCTGACTGCATTAGGGTAGCTCTGAAGTAGCTGGTAAGAAGAAATAGCCAGTAAACTCCTTTATATTTTGCCTTTTTCTCCTGTAGAGTCTTACAATATTTGAGTTATTTGGTAAAGTAGCCAAGTTGTCATGATCTCTCTGTACTGGTTATCCTTTGTGTGATATTTAAGATGCCACTTAGGGCAGGCTTTTGATGCAATGAAGTTTCTGAAATTAATATTGCTCAAAACCATCCCTCAGGAATAGATTGACCTCTGTGATGAGGAAAGCTATAGCATTTTACTGCTCATTTCAATCAGCTGAGAACTTGGACATCACCAGTTAGTGTGGCTCACTTGCTAGGGGGTAATTAGTTAAGTAACTGGTTATGTGCCTATGTCTTCAATCCTTTAACTGGATCAATGACTTAACCTAGCACAGCAATTCCTAATTCCTTTATGAAACTTTGCTGAGATCCTGGACTCCCTCCAGTCCAAGAAGCTGCTACTTTTTCGTTAGTGGTTATCTAGGAAAGCAGCTAAGAGCAGCCTTTAGAATTGGTGTCAAGAGTGACATTCAAGGAAGATTTGCTCTCATTTGAGGTGCAATAAATCATTTTAAAAGCAATGAATTGGCCTGAGAAAAATGTTTCAATCAATCAAGTGCCTGCAGCACCCCTCTGCCTATGATATTGATCTTTCCCTGAACAGCTAAGCTCTAAAACATCAGGTATGGTTGCTGGAGATTTCAATGCCATTATTTTTTTCAAAACTGTTTTTTTTTTCAAGTGACCTTGAAATCTGATAATTAACAACTGTATGAGTAGCTCTGCTTAGAAAGAAGATTATCTGAAAAATGCCTGCCCATGTGGGTTTTTTTAGTGGCTTAATGTCTAAGGCAGGCTTAAGTTCATACAGTTGTTTGAAGGGAGTAATTTTATTTGAGTGAAATCTGCAGAAGGGTAAGTGTAGTATCTGTTATACCAGTCAGCCAGACCTGGGAGTGCTTTAATCGCTAGAAAATCAAAATGATCATCATGATAAAGTTCGAGAAGCAATTTGGAATTGGCAGATGCAACTCAATAGAGATGATAGGACAATGCTGTTCTTGGACAGAAGAATTCATAGGTGCAGATACACTAGTGCAATAGGGATCTGGGAGGAAACTTGATCAGAGGTGGTGTGATTCTGCTGCAAAATAATGAAATTTTATTCTCAGGAGAATTAGCAGAAGGCCTAGAGCTGGGCTGAGGCAGTTGTTCCCCTCAGTGATGGGCTGAGCTGTGTTAACATGTCCAGTTTTGGCCAGCACACCTTGAAAACCACACAGAAACGTTTAACAGAGCCCAGAGAAGATGAACAAGAACAATGAGGCAGAGGGAGCTTTTTCAATGAGAAAACTGTAGGAAGAAGTGCATTAATTTCTTTTGAGAAGGTGAAGGGAGGTGAAGCCTTCCTTGGAGAAGGCTGTGAAGAAGTGCAGAGCAATCCCTTGTTCTTCAGCATCAGGGAAGGGTCAACCAACTTTGTGGNCTTCTGCAGTGTCATTCAATACCCTTGTCCCTCCCCCATCTGCTTACACCACACTTGACCACCAAAATCGGCATCTTGAATGTTCCTCCCTCTTATTCAGTGCTACAGGGAGTGAAGAAGACCCCATATGAGTGCCATATGCCACCTTCATAACTGTAGCGTAACACTGAAATTACTTCAAAGACAAAAGGCTTTGAGATTGTTTTTTTCTCTTTCATTTTGGAAGACACCACTATTTTTGTCCTTACTTTAACTAGCCAAAGA
>WEIS01014171.1:0-14642 GCA_013389965.1 Todus mexicanus | reverse complement strand
CCCCCCCGGATTTATCACTACACAGATAAAAATACTGTTGAAGAAAGCATGTAACTTCATCCAGAAGATTTAGTGTATGGTGCCTATAATTTTTTTAAAAATCACAGCAAATTATTTTTAGTAGTTTATTAAATCTATTTTGTGTTTATTGCGACATTCTGTTAAGTAAACATTTTCATATATATACTTTGAAAATCTAGTATCACTTTCCTCTTGTAAGATCACAACGGTCCTGTGTAAAGTAACATTTTTGGTTTCAGAATAAAATTTCTCCAGTTATAAAGTACAAAACAGCCCAGAGTACCATATTTCCAGTTATTTTCCTCTATCTCTACTTTAGAAGACACTACTACCGTATTTCCATAACTCCTTCCTCAGTCATAGTCATTTGTGTAGTTTAAACTTATAAATTAACAGAAAAGCCAATACCAATACACTGGAACAAAACTTCTTCATGTGCAAGAAGGATTCAACTTCTGTTTCCAACATAAGCACTGATCGTAAAGCTATGTTGGATGTACCCTTGGGAAAGAGTAGGAAGCAAATAAAAGTTTAACTGAAAATGGCTTCTTTACAACCCTAATTTAAGTATAGCACAGCATTTTCTCTCAACTGCGTTGCCAAGGTTTTAAGTATTTCATTCTCATTAATATTTACAGCAGTAGAAAGCTTAAGAAACAATAAAAGTAGCAGCAGAGAAGGACAGAGCAACTTATATGACAATATTATTATGGGTGTTACTAACATCTCCCTGAAGACCTAGAAATCAGTTGTGGTCATTTGGTTGAGAAGACGCAGGCACAGCAGAAATCTCATGAGTAAATGGATTGAGAAGGAAGCCTGACTTAACAGCCTGTCACACTACTGCTTCAACTAATGGAGAACATGGCTATACAGCACCATCCACAACAGGTTTAAAGTTTTACTTTCCTCCATACATATCTTGCTTCTACTTGTACATACAATCAAGGAGTTAGATTCAACTTGATGGGAAGAAGAGTTTGGAAAAAAGTTAAAGCCCTGTGGGCTGAGATAAGGGGAGTTTAATAGAACAACTCAGAGCAGAAACAACAGTAATAACAATGTTAATGAAATAATATATAAGCTAATGTACAACACAACTGCTCACCACTCAGGAGCTGCCACCCAGGCAAAACTTCCCCCAGTCAGCTGCAGCCCACCCATCATGACATCTGAATGGTATCCCATTGGCTGGTTCTGTTCAGCTATCCTAGCTGTGACCCCGCCCAGATTCTTGTGAAAATTAACCCTATCCTAGCTGAATCCAGGTCACAGCACTAGAAAGATTAATTGTATCACTCTCCAGTTCTTTCAGAGGTTTCCAAAAAAGCACTTGGCATAGTATCAGTAAAGAGCAATGGTGGATGAAAAATATCATGCTTGAGTTGCCTATATTTCTGTAGGTTCTTAGTGAACATAGGTTATTTCTACTCCCAGCTAAATTGGTAATTCCAGCTGGTGTTTTTCCACATGTCTCCTCTTTAATGTTTCAAGTTTAAGATGAAGTCACAGTAGTAATATAGCCAAAAAGAAACCTCCATGCTTAATATGAGTAAGGTTAATTTTTTGTGACTTTTACCCAACACGTGAAGATATTAAATAACTGGTCATTTTAGTAAGGTCTCAGCCTGCAGGATTTCTGCACTGGTCAACAGTTCAGCGGCATTTTTGCATGACAGAATATCACATATTGAGAAATGTGAAACTTGTATTGAAAGGTCAGGAGGAATAGTGTGCAGATGCACACAAAACTGGAAGCTTCTACTTAGTGTTTCTCAAAAATACCCAGAAGATTATTATTTTTTAAATTCAATAGGAAAACACAACAGCTTTGTTTGGGATGAGGGCGCTATGTATAAGCTCTACACCGTATCTGCCCTGCACATCCTCAGGTTAGGCATTTCACTCAAAAGCGAGTGGTGGAGCACACAGCTTCCTTGCCACAACCAGCAGTACTGAGGCAACCATCTCCCAAGACAGGGGGTCACCAGTCCAGCCCTAACTTCCAGGGGAAGTCCCACACCTCCACACTATACATTTTCATGCTGCCCTGCAATTGTTTGGTTGATATTTTTTTTAAATCATACTCATGTGAACTCAAAATATATTGTCTGTTTTCTTTTATGACCAGGTTGTGCTTATATAAGTATGTAAAAGAAATACATATAGTCAAATATATGTAAATCTACTTAAGTACATGTAAAGCATCATCTGAGCACAAGTACATAGATATGAAGATATAAATTAAATTTCTATGGGTATAAAATGCATAAGGTATTCTCTAACAAGAGTAATTTATTAATACAAGTGTAATTTATTAATACAAGTGTAAATGCAAGTATCAAAACAACCTCCACACACACTGTCCAACACTGCTTAACAATTCCTAAAATGTCAGAGGGAAGGTGGGTTGAGAAAGAAGCTCAAAGGCAGGGGGTGCCAAAAAGATTGCGGATGGGGAAGAGGGGCAAACAAGCTAGAACATGTCTGAGGGTTATGGGCCCATCCTAGGAGGCCCACAGAGGGCCCCCTGACATACACGCAAGGGGGAGCACAGTCTTCTGCTGGGCAGAGATGTCTCCCACTGTGGCTTCTGCTCCAGACAGTGACTGTGCCATACTACCAGGACAGGCAAGCTTTGTACTGTCCCACAACATAGGCATCACTGTCCACAACAATTGGGAAACCAGAACAAAAGGTTAATTTCAGAAGAACACGTGTGCATAGATGGCCAAGAAAAGCTACGGACGATTTAGAAAATAATAAAAAATAATAATAAAAAATTTACAGCTGCACACATAAAAAGGGTGGAGGGTTGTGCTTATGAATTTTCATACGAATTCTTAGGTTGATGTCTGTGAAGTCAAAAGCAATGAACAATAGTCATTTTCTAATAACAGTTATGTTCCAGGAAGACCATATATAGAAGCCAGCATAACATTCATTCAATGGATTTCTTCCAGTTTTCATGATGCACTGCACAATCAAGTATGAAAATTCAGTAACTCAAGCACATATATTTTCATGCAGTTTGAGTTACATACATATGGTTTTGCAATAGGAAATGGAGTAATTCTTAGAATAAAATCCATCTTTTCCTAGAAGTAAATATTCAGTATATGTGAAAAACATCTGAAAGCTTCACTTTGCCTTTCATAGAGGACAATAGAAAAACAACCATGTAGTGTACCAGAATATAAACCCAAACCAACTGATCCAGCTTCAGTGCTTTCACTGTAACTGTTGCCATGATCCTTGCCTACCAAAGTCAGTACAATTCACTCAGTTCTAATTATTTTGTAGTACAAATCAATGACACTTTGAACACCACTAAAACCAAAATGGTGTTATATTCCTAAACACTTTAACCTTAGTTTCGTATGTTGGCAGGCTAATTGAAAACTACTTGCTTTGCCTACTTGTCATAAAACAAAGGGCTCATCTCATTATCTTCAATTCTGCTGGCTAGTATGATCTTGGACTTCAAAAGAGATAGTGAGTTCATGGGCTGTTTCAGACCATCTGCTGTTAGATTGCATTAAAAGTAAATGTTCATTGGTTTTGGTGTCCTGCCCAAAATCTCTCTTAAAAATAGAGAATATATAGAAGCACTTAGTCTGAGTGTGTTTTCCAAAGCTAATACAAAAGTGCATTTATGTTCCCACAAAAATTTTCATTACAAAGAATTTGTTTGCTCATTACAAAATTAATCTGTGGAAGAAGAGTTAGAGACTTGGGATAGGGGAAGGAAAAGCAGCTGCCTGTAGAGGAGCACCTTCCTTCCCCCTCTGGTTTCTGTTGCCCTTCTCTGCTTTAAGAGAGGGTAGGCTTGCTAATTGGCTTCAAATTTCTCTTCGGCTTTAAATCACTCCCCGTGCCAAGCCTCTTGGCATCGAACAATTTGACTGAAGTACTTTTGGAGACCTCTGCAGCCACTACCAGGGTCTGCTCCATTAAGCAAGGAAGAGCTAACATTTTCACAGCAAGAATCAGAAGCAAATAAAGTCCCATTAAGCCTCTCCTCCTCCCTCAAGGTTACCATCTCAAGATAATGACAATATATGAGATGAGTCCTGCCATCTTCTGCAGTACACATTAAATTCCTGTTAAATACGAATTAGTACTGCAAAATCACACAGTTAAAAAGGGTACATCCCTTTAACTATTTGGCATCCACTGCAAGGCCAAAGAAACATCAGCCACTTCTGAAAAAGATGTACAGACATCAAGCAAGGTTTATATGAAAGTCACAATCCTCAAAGTATCATTTTTGAGGGAGAAAAATTCAGATGTACATGTAAATCTTTTCATTATTTTAAAATACCCAATGAGTCCATGGAAACTGAATGATTTTAAGAGCAAAGTAACTGAAAATACTCACGAGGTACAAACAACAGTTGAATAAGGTCGATGTTTTATAGAGAAGGACAGAGAGTCTTTGTTTTACATTCAATTCCTATAAACCCTTGTTTTTATGCAAGTATAACGGGGTGTAACCCAGGGTCCCCACAACTATGGCAGCTTCTTCAGGGTGTAATGCTGAGTAAATAGCTGGAGTCACTTAGTCTGCAAAGACAGAAAAAACAAAAAAATATTGGACTAGTAAACTTCCAGAGCACACATAAAACCATTAAGTAAACCTGAATACAGGAGCGATTAAGTGTCTGCTCTACTATCTGCGCTGAAAAAAGAAAATGCCCTCTTGGTGAGAACTGGTGATTGAACTGCTCAGACTTGCAGCAAAGGCTTAAACAAAAACTTGCATCGAGGAAAAGTATGCTCTTACCTTAGCTGAAGGGTCCCTTAAGTTCCAGTGTATTAATTGCAACAAAAATGTTCAAACAAGAATTTATGGTGTACATACACGAGAAAAGTGTTCTGGAAAAACAACACGTGAGGAAGAAGTACGTGGAAAAACTTACAGGAAAAGTATCACCACCAGCATAAATACAATTAGTTTCTCTCTGTAGAGTCACTCTGTATTTTTACTACAGACCATGGAATATGTTGACAAAATCCAAATATTCTTTATTTAGTCAGTTCAGGTAATTTTACTTCAGACTTGTACTCACACTTCGAAGTGTACTCTCCTCTCACATCTTTCTGTCGGGAGAAGAGTGAGGGAGGAAGATATTTTGGAGCAGTTTGTCCTTCTTTCCCCTCAATCCATACCCACTGTGTTCATCATTCAACAATTGCTTCTGTAGTCTTTGCCAAAGTAGGCGATCCGTTTCTGGCACCTAATACATTGATACTAAATCCATTCACCAACCACATAATGCTCAAGACAACAAATCTATGTTAATAACTAACCACCTCCTGACAATTTTACTAGAATTGCTAAATTCACTATGCTTTTCTTCCATATGAAAGACTGCATGCGTAACTAAACAAGGGAAATGACTGCTGTTGAGACAGCTGACAAGGATAGTGGAGTACTCACCTACAGAAAAACCCTGCCACACATGCACAAGGCAACACCTCTGTTTATTTACAAGAAGGCACACAAATCTTCACATGCCATAATTAACCTGCAGCTGGTAACTTGTTCAGAGCAGTACGAAAACTGACTTCCACAGAAAGCCTCTGCTTAGGGCACCTGACTCCCCGACTAGTTTAAACACACTAACTAAATCCTCCACTGCTGCCAAGGTTTCCATAAGGATTTCTTTCCCATCCTGCCCATAATCCTATAAAGTTATAGGTAGATTAAACTTGTAACATGAACAAGAGCATACATATATGTTCTCTGATGTAACTTAAAACCCCATTACAGAATTTAAGGTGTACCCAAGATCTAGAAACAAGCACTTAAATTTAAGACAGAAGAACTTTTCTAGGGTGTTTGAGGGCTGCCAGTTTCCAGGCATGCTACTCTATTTCAAATCACTACATGGAGCTGCAGCAGAAGAAGTGTGGAAGGGGCAGAGACTGGCACTAATCTGCTCTTTGGAGCAGATCTGTACATTTAAGCTGTAATATAAAAAACAAAGAGTATGCAACAAAGCCAGGAAATAAACAGCAATAATTCATCACAAAATGGCATATCATCTTCCTCTGCTCCCTACTATTTCCCAAAAAAAGGATTACCTACATAGAAGAGAGCCTAACAGTATCTCTCACTATGGAACAAGGGTCTATCCAGCTCACGGGCCTCTACTACTTCATATTGGAGATAAGAAAAAACAAACCTTGTTGCCAAGTGAAAAAGTTCCAGGGCCATTTATGGATCTGTAGGTGAAACCTAGCATCTTAAACTGCATCCAGGGGAGTCCCAGGCACCACAGGTATAACAGTGATTTTTCATCAACTTGAGGTTGATTTAAAAGTTTTATTCCATAGCACAGTGTGTGTGTGTTACATTAATCTAGTCTGATCATGGCAGAGGCAGACATTTGAGTTAATGTTTGTACACAGAAGGAATCCTTTCCTCCTTCATATCTGAAAGAAAGGAAGGTAGATTGCAATGGCTACTGAAAGGCCAACCAAGATTTCACTATAGCTAGGTAGAACCAGATCTTTTCATATCATCCTTGCTAAAAGAAACTTGGGTGATTAATGTGTCTGAACGTGCTTTTTAGCAAGTGTATGAGAATATTAAAGAACTACTTCATTTTTCCTTTCAAAAAATAAAACTGGACTGGAATTAGACTTCTAAGTGGAACCTTAAGGTATTTTGGAAGATTACTCACTTTATGGTAGAAAAGAATCAAGTATAACTTTATCTTAGCAAAATTCAGAGTAACAGAGAGTTGATTCAGCCACTTGTACAAATAGCAACAGTATGGACTTTTCTACAGCCTGTTATAACTCAAGGCAATACCCTGAAGGTCATGGAAACAGTGAGCACTAGCAGAGGTTAAGGCACTTCTATTAGGTTTCATCATAGTTAAAGTATTCCAACATTAGTTGGAGATGGAATTAAGAGACCTGATACAGACACGAACTTTGGCTGGTGCCAATCTTTGTTGGTGGGAAGAACCACAAATTAGAAGTGAAGAGTTGGTACATTTGCTCAAAATGTCCTTAAATGATAAAGCACAAGCCTAATGCAGCTGAAAAGTCAGTATTTGTTCTTTCAGCTGTTTTAGCTGCAGATGCTACCTGCCTCATGTCTAACTTTTTTGAAGCTGACATAGTGTTTATCTCAGTCACATCTTGCATTACTTTCACCAATTAATAATACATTTTGTCAATAGGTCTTGGCAACCGTGCTAGAGTGCAATACTGCAAGAGTGAACTAAAAGAGGAAACCAATGGATCTTTGTATTGCTTACAATACTTCGACTAGGAACATGTTATCTAATTTCTTTGGTGTGTTAAAACTGTTCTTGCAAGTTAAAGCTGTTTTTATCAATATTTGTTTAAAAGAATTAACTCCTAGGGTTCTCACCAAAAGTAACATTAATCCAATTGCAAACTAGATTCTTGAATTGTGTATTAAACCAATGAGCTAGACAAAGCCTCTCTTCATTAAGAAAGCCTACATCTTACTATCATTTCTCTTGCATATACCAAACAGTAGCTTTTTAACTCACTATTGTTACTGCATTTCCCTACATTCTAAGTATTCCTTTAGATTTGTTCTCTTTTGCAAATATGTATTAGTAGTACATTTTTGTACTTGGTGTTCTTTTCAACCATTTACCACTATCATATTTTTAGCACAAATGTCCTGAATCTATCAGACGTACTAATGTAGAAGTGTCATCCATGAACTAGTCAGTTAAAGGAAAATTCTGAAGCAAAATAAATTATGGCATTAAAAGATTTTTGGGTTTGTAATGATAGAACTGGGTGGTAGACAACAAAATAGCTCTGTTTCCAGAGTTTTTCTTCCACATTTACCTCAACCACATAAAATCTTTAAATTCTCCTAATATATTAATTCACATATATATGTACAACTCATAATTTGCAAAAGCAATATCAGTTTCCAAACATCTTTCTTATCATATAAACTTTGTTTATTCTGAGTTTGTGTGTCATTAATGCACAGAAAACAGTAACATATAGAGCAGCTATTCCATGTCTGCTCTTATAATTACACAATAAGTTTTCAGAAGCATTTTGCTAACCTTTCTCATCTGAGAAAACAGAAAAAAAATATGGGTTTAGAAGGCTATTTCAGGTGAGAGAGAAAACCTGCAATGAAATTGAGTATATTCAGTGCAATTCTCCGTACTGGCATGAACAAATTCTTGCTTTCTGAGCTCAGAAAAACGTCTGAAAGAGATGCCGTGTTTGCATTTTCACACATTCTTCAGTCAAATCTGACTAAAAAGCCCTTTCTCTAATCTTCCAAGCATCTCAAATACTGCTTTTGAGGTTACTCACAGGGTGGGGTTTTTTTTTAATTTCAATGATCCAGAGACATCCATCTGAATTTTGGGTACAGATACAATTTCAGGCTTATTGTTTCCTTTAAAGTAAGGCTCAACAGATTACCTTAAATGAAAGATTCTTATGCATCTGACACAGATTCAAAGAGATATAAAAGTTTAAAATGTCAGAAGAAAATTTATGCAACACAAATTCAAGATGTCATTTTGGGATACCACAAATCACACAGTCTCATATCAGGCCTCATTTTTCTTGGTAACTGTTCCATTCTTTCAGCTTTGAAGTCCTAAAAGCATGTAGCATATGTCTACCTTTCCCCAATATACCTAAGTTGTAGAATGAAGAATTCAGGGTTTCAGAAAGAATTTCTACTCATTTTAACACCGCAGTGGAGATACATCATAATACTAAATTAGCCCCAAGCCTTAGGGATTAAATTACAACAACTGTTAATAATAAGTCCATTTTTCTTGAGAAAATAGCCTCCAAAACCTCTACCGTACTGCTGCTCATACTCTCTACATGATTTCAAAGTACAAGCACATACAGCAGAGTTTGCAGTAAGAGCTGATCTATCGTGGCTCCACGTTGCAGGCATACTTCACAGCCGATTCTATATAACTCTTCTGTAACACAGACTGCATATATAATTTGTTAATCTGTCTGCTTCCATTTTTCTTGGACTAAGTGGTGCATTTCCAAAAACAGCAACCAGAAGTGGTAATCTCAGTAAGTGAGAAAGCCACCAGGCCTCCAAATGCTTTTCTTGGTTTCTCATAAAGCATTCAAGGCTCAGGTACACAGCCCATCCTTGGCTCAGCACAGCAGAAGTAAAACCAGTGTTGTCCTACACCACCTTTCTGCATCCCCATTGGCCTGGTTTGGGTTAGAACAGAAATTCTGTTCTATGGCTTTTACTTTTCAGCTAAGCCTGTCTGAAGTTAGCAGCATATTTACCAGACAGAGCCTGCTTCTAGCAGTGATAGCACTCCATGTTTATAGTTACCACCAAGGATTGGAATGTAAATCAAGGTCATTGATAGACTTCGTGTACCACACGGGGGGTGCAGGAAAGAGAAGGCTGTACCCTCAGGGAGGAGTAACCAGGACAGGTGACCCCAAATAGCCAACAAGATATTCCATATCCATATATGTCATATTCAGTATAAAACTGAAGGGTCACGAGGGTCTCTCGCTCTTGCCCCTTCTCTCCTGGCCTTTTCGCCATTTTGGGTTTTCCCGGAGATCAAGCTGCTCTCTCTCGGATTCGGGACTCTTCCTCGCTCGGTTTGGCCTTGGCAACTTCAGCTTTGCCCTGAGGGCCTCCAGCCCAGCCTCAGCCCCCAGCTCAGGCCTTGGCTGGGTCCCAGGCTTCAGGTTGTATCCCTGAATCCAGCTCCTGGTTCCCGTCTGCTGCTGGGCCTTTACAGCATCAGTGGGTAGTGACGTATTTACCATCTGGGGGGTTGGGTTCGATACTGGGTTTGTACATATTTGTATGTATTTACCTGTTATTATTACTGTTACTATTATTTTCATGTTTTAGTAAAGCTGTTCTAGTTTCCTTTCCTAATCAATAAGTCTCTCTCCTTTATTTCCTTTCTTCCCTTTTTGGGTGGGGAGGGGGAGTGAGCATTCTGTTGCAGATTTTGGGGGGTGCCCTGACCCCAAACCGTGACACCCATGATGTTGGCTGAAGCCTGGACGAACACCGCCAAAGCCATGAGCTAAACCACCCTAACTGCTGTTGCAATTTATACATCATTTCTAGGTCCCTAGGAATGGAATTTATTTCTTGGTACTTTCAAGTATGCACCAAGCACCCACCAGCATGCTCTGCTGGAGCATCCTGAATACACATAAATTTGTGGTTTAACTTTCAAAAACACTGATCAGAAAGTCCACATGCTTTTTCAACTGAGATCATTCAGGTCTCAAAAGCTGAGCTGACCTGTTGTGACACTATAAAGAAAAGGACTCTCCCATAATAAATGAGGAAAAAAAATAATCCTTTCTCTGCAGGAAGCCTGGGGATATGACATGAGTTCACAGCACCCACGAGTGCCAGCACAACCCTGGGACACAGCCCACTCTGTGCAGTACTGCTTCACAACAATTTCCACAGCACTCATGCTGGAATGCTTCTTCAAAATGGGAAAGCTCTTAGATACAAGACTATAAAGACTATGACCTCAAAGAGAAACTGAAGACTCCCTCCTCCCAGCCACACATGGCAATGGTAAGGACAGCAAAGTCGATTGATTAAATAGATAAGAGGAAGTGAAGGGCTTCCTCAAATGAACATCATCTTTCCACACTCTTCAAACACTATTTTCCAAGGAATCATTCTAAAGAAAGACTGTTAGTTTTTCCTTATTGAAGTTCTTGAAGATAGCAGAAAAAGCAATATTTTGCTGTCCATAGGGAACATAAACACCAGTCTGCTTTCTATATATACGGTCTCACAGAATGAAGTGCCAAATAGATGAAAGCAAATGCCTGACAATGGCCTGCTTCTCACTCCTTCCTGGACTTACTGAACTGTTCAGCTGTGTATCTTATAGAACGATACAGAAAACAGATTTTGACTTTAAAGGCTGATTTTGTTGGAAGCCAAAGTCACAGATCTTCAGTCCTATGTTTAATTTACTCTTAATGTTCTCTGAATGGCATCTGAAGAGAAACTTCAAAGACATAATTTAAGTTTTCGCTTACTAAAGAACTGTGGAAGAGTGTACTAAATGTCGGCTTTGCTGTTTTCAACAATATGTGCTAAAAAGAAACATAAGACCAGAAAGCAGTACCCATATGATATGAGTTGTGTTACTAGAAAGGGTTTGAAACAGTTACCACATTCTGCAGCTGACAGCAGGGCACTCATATCATGTGTTAATAGGCTTTAAGTGTTCACAAGTAAAGTGCTTCCACTGGACAGCTATTGTTTAAGAAAGCTAAAAAAAAAAAATGTGTAATTTTAAAGTCTGGCAATATTTCATGTCCTGTGCAGCTGGATTAATGCAGGGTACCCACTGTAGTTTCCATCATGCATAACACAACATGTTCTTGGACCAGCCTACTTCTCTGCTGGGCTCCATGCAGTTAAAGTAATTTACAGCTACAGAAATAAAGGGTGTAACCGTGGCTTTGACAGAGGAACACGCCACTAAGCTTACTGAAACATGAACTGGAGGAAATGTTGAACATGTCTTAATATATCAAAAGTGACTCTGATCACTTGATCTGTAGTGATACTGTTGAATGATAGTCATGAAAGCCTTATTTCTCCTTGAGTTTTATTCATTCTGCCTCCTCAAGACAGTTTCATTTGGTTCTGGGCTTTTCTGGCACGGGCATTTATTTTCTATACTTATTTTAAAGCAAACAGGTTTTGACTTCATGAGTTTTCTGGAAGCAAGACCAAGACATTCATTTGTCTCCACTTTCACCTACTTTGTTTATACAGAATGAAATATTTGCTACTTCAGTCAAGAGACCAAAATATGTAATTGTTTATTATTTCAGGTATCTTGGGCAAATAACACCAGATATAATATGACTGCCCCACTCTCCAGTCCAGTCTGCTACTAGAAATAAATCAGTTAATAAGTTTTACAGACTGAAGCAATTTTCTCAAAATGTTGGCAAAATCTGAAGTACAAGGACTCAGAGTGCAACAGAAGCACAATTACTCTGGTTCATGCAGAGCTTATCCTAATGGTCTGTACTGCTCTGTACCCACTATTTGGACTATCAGAGCTCCAGCCTTCTCTTGCACATCTGCACAGATTACTACTGCCAGGAATAAAAGTAATTATGGAATGAAAGAGGATTGAAGTGGATAACCCTATTACCAGACAGCTGAACATGCATGAGCAAACATACAATGGCCATGGTGGTCCTTATGCCTAGGATCAGTCCAGGAACATTCCTTTGTAACTCCTTTGGCAAAGGGCATTATATAAGTGACATCTCCTCAGGCACTGGGAAGAAAAAGGTTTCTAATAGAGAAGTCTATCCCATCTCCTCCATCTGGCACACTCCAAAATAAAATTGCCAAACCAAGTTGAAACCAGAATGCTTCATCCTAGAAGTATTCCTTAATAATAATTCTTGTCTGGTAAAAAAGGGGGTCTGCTTCTACAATCACTTGTGCACGTGAGTAGTATTAAAGTCGAAAAAGAAGGAAGAGTTAGTAGTCAGGGTTTTTATTGTAGCCATGTTGTACCAGCTGAGTCACAATACACGAATAAATCTTGACTGAGTGTTTGACCTCACAAATCTCTCTCCGCTGCTGTATTAAACTATCTCCTCCCAACCAACCTTGCTTTGAAAGGTTCATAGTGCCACATACCTCAGCTAGGGTTTAAGTCAGGCTGTATAACACATCTTTCCTTTCCTGTCTTCATTTACGCTTAGAGATACTTACTCTGAAGGAGAGAAATTTTCAGAAAGTAAAATTCTTACTGCAATTTTTCCCTCCAGGCAACAAAAGGATATTATAGCAAGTTAGTCTAGTTTGCAGCTGTACCAATTCTGTATAAAACTGTGAAGCATTTTTCCCCTTTCACAGTAGAAATGCACTTTTAAAATGATGAGTAGTTCTATCTTTTGGATCAGCTGTGATTATGTCCACTACTCTGTAATAGTCCCCACAGCCATAGTCTATATATATATATCCAAATCATAGTTCATTTAGATGCAGATATACTTAAGATTCCCACTCAAACTTAGATGACATGATACTGTCAAGACTATCTATTCAGAAGCATTTGTACGTTGTAGCCCCTTCCCATCACTTGGTCCTAAGATACTTCTGCTGTACTCTTGCCCCCTACTAACTCAATAATCGAGTAAATAATGCCTATGATTTTCTAAACTGTGTTATTGTGCAAGGACTAACTCTTCTCTGTCTTCAGTTATAAACAGATGCCAGTGAAGCTTATGTCTAGGAGAGGAACAGTCTGTACAATAGATTGAACTGTAGGGATGTCTGCTCAAGTATTCATTGGCTTGGTTTTGCTTTTATTCTTTAAATAGCATTAGCGACAGCAGAAACATTCAATGCTGTTAAGATTCCATGCAGTAAAGTCCTTTTTAATGGACATATTGAAGACTAATAAACTATGTTTACTAGTCAAGCTGTTTACACACATGTACTATTCAGNTTACACACATGTACTATTCAGGCACTGTCTGGAAGACACACATTCTATGTTTATCATAGGTCAGTTTACCTTCACATCTAATCCTTAGAACAAATACCATAACACAATATTGGACCCAGAACAGCTCATGTAATTTGATCTTTGCTTTTTGGCCTTGTAGATTACCTAAAATAATACAAGTAGTTGTATAAGGCTGCTCTTCAATGTTTGAGTTGTTCAAATGGTTCTGAAAGCATAACTTTAGTGTAGAGGAATTGATCTTGTACATCCAGGGGATTAGGCCCAGCCAGCATGGGTTTAGGAAAGGAAGGCCCTGCCTAACCAATCTAATCTCCTTTTATGACTGGGTGACCTACCTGGTAGGTGAAGGGAAGACTGTTAATGTAGTCTACCTAGACTTCACCAAAGCCTTTGACACAGTCACACACATGCTAATGCAAGAGAGTTAAGCTAAAGAATATTTCTTCTTTTAGCTTCTAAAAGATTATACCACCATCTTGCCCTTAAGAATCAGTCCATCACTCCTGTAATATTTTTAGGAACACAGACACTTCCTGCTGGATAACATAACAGGCACATACATTTTTCTCAATCTTAATTATGGTTAAGAAAACACAGTTTATTTTGACAGCACATGCTTTACAAACTGTTATTTACTTTTGCAACCAGAGCCACGGCACTTAAATGTAGTGCATGACCTCAGCTCCCTCTGAGCACAGAGACAAGGCCTTTGCAAATTGAAGTATTATGGAAAGGCTTAGGAAAATGCTGAGAGATTAACTGTGCCACAGCTGCTTCCAGCAAACCAACCAATTTGGGTGCTTCTGAAAAAAAAAATAAAATCAACAACAAACAAACATGGGTTCAAGGGATTGTGAAAAACACACTAATAGTCAATAAAAAGGTTCTGGATAAGTCATCCTGAAAGCATTTAAAGCAGAACAACATTTTTAACTGTCAAGCTATTGAACGGAAACTTCTCTGACTCTTAACAAAAAGAGGACTAGCTTGTCAACACCTTATGCTGTGTTTTGTTATCTTTGCTCCCTTCAACCTCCCTCTCCCATCTTTGGTAATTGGCTTCTAGCACATTTTCCAGCCTGAAGTGCTATC
>WEIS01014166.1:0-18056 GCA_013389965.1 Todus mexicanus | reverse complement strand
TGACTGCATCTCTTCTTTTACCTTGCTGTTTCTCAGCATTTTTATTCATTTTAGGGAGGGAAAAAAAAATCCTATTACATTCTCAGTGGAGATGTCTGGATCACAGGAGAGTTCTCAGAATCATTTACTTCAGTACCACATTAGAGTTTTGCTCCCCTCAAAAATAAATTTACTGTGTTAAAATGTAATAAAGAAGCACTTGCTCAAAAAGAAAACCTAACTGCCCTGCTTAAAAATCATAAAGGATAGAAAATTATGAGTTCTTTCATCACAGTGCTCTAGGTTTTTCTGTGAGTCATTGCTCTTCAGTCGCCACCCTTGTAAATCAACCTAGACTTTTATCTACTGTTGTGATATACGTTGCTCTGCTACTCTGTTTGGAAAAATGAGGACATAGCAGTACATAAGTATTAACTTAGTTATTTCAAAAGTGCCTAATGTACAAAGAAAATTCTTATTTCCAGTCCACATTCAAATGAGTGTTGTTAGGGCTTTTTGAAGTACGCAGAAACAGATGTTTAGCCGTAATGCCTGAGTAGTGTTTCTGCTTTGCAAAGCTGACTGGACAGAGTGGTCCAGCAGGTGAGAAACCAAAAGCTGTCTCTCTTGGTTGTAGCCAAAGTCCAGGGTGGGGAAGGCAATTAGGCCTTGGTGCACAAGCCTGAAGAAGGCTTTGAACATGATAATGACAGGTTTCCAGTCTCGCAGTAATCTACTGAGTGATCTAGTGTTCCAGTTTCTACAGAGGGAGAATCACTGTTTGCTAGTGAGGAGAATATTAGGGAACAATGAGGATCCGATACAGCTATCACAGACAGTAACGTTCCTTCTGTAGAGCAGCAGTAGCACTTTGCTACTCTAAAGTGAGATCTCCCTCAGCAGACTACCATATGGGTAACAAGCAAACACATATCCAGAAGGAAACAAAATTCTTTACCATTTTTATGACCCTTTTTCCCCATTTAGCCAGAGCAACATTACTACTGAGAACAGCATCTTGTGGGGTTTTTTCCTTGCATAAAATTTAAAGCATATATTGACTCATTCACACAGCAAATACAGTTGCTGGAGAAACAGGAAATCTGTGTAAAACCTGTAACTGCACAAGGAAAATTGACCAGCAGAGAGATGACAGAATAACTGTACTCCCTCATGTGGGCAATTTATGTTGGAATGAAAATAACTTTATTCTACAATGGGTTGTTTCCTACCTGTAACTTCACCCCAGCTGCTGTGCAAACTTCAGTCTTCAGAGAGGCAGGTTCTTGTAGGTGATTCCTGTCACTCTCTACAAACTTAAATCACAGGTTCCATTTTCATAAGAGATCATCAAACTTTCCACTCTGAAATATTATATGACGTATGCCATACAGTTTCATCATAACTAAAGCAAATGCCTATCATTTTCTTTTGACTTCAGCAGGTGGAGGATCCTCCTAGGAGCTATTTTTTTTTTATTTTAAACTACGAATGTTCTATAATTGTTCCATTAGTACAACTGTTATGTAAGTAAGAGACTAACTATAAATACATAAGCTAAGATGGTATCATAGCTTTCTTATGCACAAGGATATATGTCTATAAAATGCCAGAGACAATATCTGTCTCATAGTGGTCATCTATGGCTGAAACTTAGATTATTTACTCTTTGTTATCTCTTGAGTTCCAAGCATGTGAAAACTAGGAGAATTCCTTGGTGTTAGACTTGTTTATATCATCTTTTCATGCTTCTGAAAATGCTTATATGCACTATGCATTTGGTATAACCTGCATGTTACAGATGTCATTTTCTAGGAAAGATTTTGGAAGCTAAAGCTTGCTTTAAAAGGCAACTTTGCTCTCATTTGATAGGTTCAATTTGTACAACTTGCTCACATTACTGAAATAGTTTAGTTCCCCTAGAAATATGTGAAGTTAATTACCCAAGAAATAAGTTCTGTTTATTAATTTTTAAAGAGTTGGCACTGAGGGTGAAAATATGATACTTAAATAATCAAGGAATTTTTAAAAGACGTCTTTGTACAAAGTTTTGAAAATATTTATGTTCAGATTCTTTAGATACTGATGGTTTTGTTTTGATGAACTTGAGAAAAGTCTCACATTCTGTCAGTGAAGTAATACTGATATTTCGGTGAGTTCAGAAATAAGGAGACAAAGACATTATTGAAATATGTGCATGCTGGAGACTCAGGTTTTCAATGTGTCTCATGATTTGCATCATTAACACCGGATAAAAGTCTCTTCCGATCCTTGAAACATCAGGTTTAACATGATACTATCATCCCAGTACTGGAGATAGGGAACTGGACTACTGAAGGACTAAGGGCAAGAGCTGCAAACAGTTTAGGTGAGTATTATTCAGCTGTCGCTTGGTACCTACATTCAAATTTTAAATCCTCAGAACTGTCTGACTTATGCCAAGGGCACCCAAAAGCCTAATGGCTAGATCCACAAGACTGTTTTGCTGGCTGACTCACTTAGGTTTTCAAGGGAATTTATGCAGAATGTGAGAGCAATGCTAAAAGTACCTTTTCACCAAAATCTGAACTTAAGCATCTAAGACCAAAAAGGTCTCTAGGGCTCAAAACATTTTAAGGAAATACAGCTGCCTGAGTCTAAGGCAGTGCTCAGAAGTGTAGTCCCTGAGCCCCATGAAGCTCCTCTAGTCACGTGTGACATTGCCCTTTAAACAGCAACAGTCTCATAATGATCAGAGAAATCCCTGAGGCACAGGACTTAAGTGAATGTGGGTCCTCTGAACCCAAGTCACCCATGAAGGGTGATCCATTAGACGTCAATGTGTTTCAGCATGAGCACTGAAACTCATACCCTTTTGCATGGCTCCAGCTCAGAGCAGATCAGAGCACTCAGGCAACAGCTGCCTGGACACTCAGTTCTTGCCACAGTCAGCCCTGCTGGGCACTTTCCCACGTCTGCAAGGAAAGAGAGATTCAGCTTTGGGAGTCCCAGTTCACAAATAGATCTTTCTCATAGTAAGTGCTTAAATGCACTTTTATCATTATGAGTCTCTGTTTTACAGATTATGCATTGAATAATCTGGTTTGAAATCATACCAGTTTATGGTATTAACTCATAGAGTGCAAACTCCCAGTTTGAAAAGTGCCTCGGAATAGGCAGCACACATTCCCATGTTGGAACTTCTGTGTTTAGTGATGAGTCAGGACTCATTACGCATTCTAAGCAGAGTTATTCTACCTATGTGTATGTTCACAGCTCCCAAAGCTTCTTGTGCTTTTAAACCGATCCTGAGCTAAAAAGGTGGAAGAATCCCATTCGTGATAAATTTCACTTCAATGCTTACTCCCCTATGCCAGCAACAGCCGTAGTTATGTAAATGAAAAGGTTATGGCTGGAGTTTATGGAATATGTTCTGAACAAAGTTAGAAATTAGAAATGTGACTGTGATTAGCAGCAATAATTTGATTTAATTCTTGATACTTCTAATCTTTTGTTATGATAATCGCTGTTCCCATCTAAGCAGATAATGAAGAAATAAGTTGTTTTGCTTTCCCTGATGATTAGATGGAAAATGGGAAATGGAAAATTTTTAGGCACTTGAAGTTCTTAAGAAAACATTTTACAGTTGAAATGTGGAGTGACAGTTTTCCATGGTGCCCTCATGGTAATTGAGATTAAAAAATAGTTACCTATTATTTGTCTTCTGAACTTCTGGGCAAGCTTGAAATGTCTTGTTCGTTTATTCTTTCTTTAGAAAGAAATTGGAAACGAGTTTAGTTAACTTTCAAATTTGAGTTTATGACTGGAAATTTTTAATATCAGGAAGAGGAAGAGGGTTAGGTTTTTTGTTTAGTTGCTGTTCTGCATGTTCCACCTGACAAGATCTATTTTTATAAAAACTGAGTTGGATTGAATATTGTAGTATAAGGAAGTCTTATGCATTTTAAAATATTTATTGCCTGAGCAAAGCACCACCCACACAGAATTACAAAAAAACCCCCACAAAAATAAATACCATACTATCTGACTACATAAACCCCCTGAATTACAAAAGAAAATAATAAAATTCAAATAAGAAGCACAGAGTCATTCTCCACACATATCTTACTATACAGTCCTTGCATTTCCCTCATCTTTTGTTTGATAGCTGACACTGTAATGAAGGTTGTAGATTCCGTTACAGATCAGGGAAAGGCAATGGATGAGATCTGGACCAAAAGTACTCATCAGCTAAGACTGCCGATACATTAGCTTAATTGTGCAGTAGACATATAGTGAACATCTCCTGTTACAACATGTGTTGGTATAAGTCCTTCAGCTTAGTTTTACCAAAATGATGAAGTTCTTTAAAAATAAGTAAACAAAATAAAATCTTGACATCTAGAAGTTTTAAACTTCGCCTTTATAAATATGCTCAAAAGCTCTAGAAGTTATTCTTGTGCAAAGAAAGTACAATAAAGGCATAGAACTGAAGCTACTATTAGTTTGATGGGTGAGGTAACAAGCTTTGGCATTGCAGTGCACTTGTACCGTGCAAGGAAGAAAGTTTTACCTTGTGAGCCTGAAAATATTTTTACACCTGCCCCTACACAAATAATCAACCATTTGTAAAGCTCAATTTTTATTACAGAATCAAAGAATGTTTGGGGATGAAAGGGACCTCTAAAGGTCATCTAGTCCAAACACCCTCCAATGACCAAGGCCATATTTCACTAGATCAGTTTGCTCAGAGCCCCATCCAACCTGACCTTGAATGTTTCCAGGAATGTGGCGTCTGCCAGTTCTCTGGGCAACCTATTCCAGTGTTTCACAACTCTCACTGCAAAATATTCCTTCCTTATATCTAGTCTGAATCTTCCCCCTTTTAGTTTAAAACCATTGCGCCTTGTCTTGTCACAACAGGTCCTGCTAAAAAGACTGTCCCCATCTTTCTTATAGGCCCCCTTTAAGTACTTAAAGGTTGCAATAAGGTGTCCCAGGAGCCTTCTCTTCTCCAGGCTGAACAACCCCAATTCTCCCAGGCTATCCTTGTAGAAGAGGTATTCCAGCCCTCTGATCATCTCTGTCACCTTCCTCTGGACCCACTCCAACAGATCCATGTCCTTCTTGTGTTGCGGGCCGCAGAGCTGAACACAGTACTCCAAGTGCAGTCTCATGAGAGCAGAGCAGAGGGGCAGAATCACCTCCCTCAATCTGTGGCCACAATTCTTTTGATGCAGCCCAGGGTACAGTTGGTTTTCTGGGCTGCGAGAGCACATTGCCATCCTGTCCAGCTTTTCATCCACCAGTGCCCCCAAGTCCTTCTCTGCAGGGCTGCTCTCGACCCCTTCATCGCCAGCCTGTCTTGATACCAGGGATTGCCCTGACCCAGATGAAGACCTTGCACTTGGCCGTGTTGAACCTCATGAGCTCCCCATAGCCCCTCTTTTTCAGCTTGTCCAGGATCGTCTGATGACATCCTGTCCTTCAGGTATGTGAGCTGCACCACTCATCTTGGTGTCATCTGGAAACTTGCTGAGGGTACACTCAATCCCGCTTTCTATGTCATTGATGAAGATAATAGAATTATTGAATCATAGAATGTTTTGGGTTGGAAGGGACCTCTAAAGGTTATCTAATCCAACCCGACTACAGTAAACAGGGACATCCTGAACTAGATCAGGTTGCTCAGAGCTTTGTCAAGCCTGACTTTGAACGTCTCCAGGGATGGAGACCTCCCTGGGCAACCTGTTCCATTGTTCCACTTTACCTTCATGGTAAAGAACTTCTTCCTAATATTAAACAACACTGATCCCAGTACAGACTCCTGAGGAACACCACTTGTCTCTGATGTCCATCTGGACATCAAGCCCTTTACCCCTACCATCTGGATGTGACCATCCAACCAATTCCTTATCCACTGAACAGTCCAAATCCATATCTCTCCAATTTAGAGAGAAGTATGTTGTGGAGGACTGAGTAAAAAGCTTTAGAGAAGTCCAGACAGGTGGCATTCATAGCTCGCCCCTTGTCTGCTAATGCAGCCACTCCATCACAGAAAGCCGCTAGGTTGGTTCAAATGCTCACTTTTAAATACTTCCTGGTTTGAAATATTTGAGGGTTTAATTTTTCTTGTTTGTTTGCTTTAGGAATGTTACATATTTCAAATCCAAATTAAAAGATGGGAAGAAGAGTTGCTGATTTATACTCAAACTGCTTTTATCCCAACACTATTTAATTGGCAGCAGTGTGCTGCTATTACAAAATTCACTACAGTATCTTAGCCACTGAATTACAAAATAATACAGAAAATGAGGCATTTGTATGAAATAAGTAAACCACCAGAGGGAGCATATATAATCCAATCAGTGTAATAGATTCATATACAAATGAAAAGGAGAATCTCATTTAAAATGCTTTAGACAGGCTAGAGGTTTAAAATACAGTGTATTCTGTAAAATATATTCCATTCTATCAGTTTGTATGACTTAATCAATTTGCTGATCATACTGCTGCTTCAGACACAGCAAAAGCAATGCGCCCAGATTCTGCCTGTCTATAGAATTTGTATTCCACTACAGCAGCTCTTCATGCTGGAGTGGTTTTATGTGAAAACATGGTAGAATCCTAACACCTGTGTCTTAACAAGAAGATTGTTGAATTAGGTCCAATTTACTCTGTGATATGTGAAAAGTGATGTCAGTACTATATTTCTAACTTGTATTAGAAGCATTTCTATCAGCTTTTTGCCAGTTGTGGAGCTATCATATTGAAAATCTAAAAAGCAGAAATTCTGGCCCATTGTCAGAGTTTGTTCTGAGAAAAATGCACCATTTTTTTCTTCTGTTTTAAAAGTTGTGTTGAGACAGCAATTGATCTTTTTAATCAAGTGCAACAAATTTGTCAAGAATGAATGTGTAAATCTGTCAACCCTGATACATTACTGATAAGAATGATACAGCAGATATATCTATACTTTATTGAGCAGAAAATTGCTTCACACCCAACTTTTTCAAATCCTTTCCAAGATGCTCACTCTTAATTTGACGAGCTAATTTGAACACATGAATTGCCCGTAACTGTTAGGAAATTAGCATTCAATAATTGAGAATTTTGTATGCATAGCAAGCCTGATGGGAATTAAGCAAGAAAAGGAAGTAGCACAAAAGTGTTTAATGAACAAAGCATTTTCTCAAACCAGAGTGACCCCAGCGATGATATTGTTTGATGAAAGAAGCTTCGCAAGATCATAGTAATAGATACTCTCAAGTGGGATGGCAGTTCTGTTTAGTAGACAATGTAAGATTCAGTGAGCCTGAAGGTACATTTAAAAATACATAATGGTAAAGACATACATATCAGTAAAATGTACATAACAGTACATTTAAAAACATTGTTATGGAACATAGATGATCCAGAGCTCTTAACATGTATTTTTTGGAAGTTAACCTGCAGCCAGGTGAACTAAGTTTTCACTGAGATTGATACATGGATAAATACCAGATAAATAGTCTTTCTACATATTGGGGTAAGTAGCTGGATTTCATGGAACTATTGCGGAATTTCTGTGATTTCCCCTTAAGCAAAGATTGTCTGGAACAATTTCTATCATTAATGCAAATAATCCTAAAAAGTTCAGTCCCTGAACAGGACTGTAGTGAAGGTGCAGTAGCTCTCAGAGCCCTAGAACATGTCAGAGTATGACTAGCCTATTCACTAGATATGGTTTCGGACCTGCTAGAGTAGAATCATCCCCTTGCATAGTTCAAAGCTGTTATCTTGTCCTGGGTTCAGCTGGGGTGGGGCTTCATCAGCTGGGAAGGGACTGCAGCTGGGAAGGGCCCTAGTTGTAGTAATCAACCCAACCAGCCAATGAGGTATTTGGTACCAGATGAGTCATGGCTGCTATGTAAGGGGAGGGCTGGGGTGGGCCTGGGGTTGTTTGCAACCAACTGTAGCGTGGGGCTTGAATCTGTGGCTGGGGCAGGGACAGAGACAGATCTGTGTTTCAGGCGTGGATAAGCCTTGTGGCCCCTATTACTTGCTTTGTACGTTACTTCATCAGTATTACTGTTGTTTTTCTTCCTTCTTTGTCGTGTTCTGTTTAAAAGCTCTTATCTCAACCCACAGAGTCTCACCATTCTTTTTCTTGCCCATTCTCCTTCCCATCCCACAGCAGGGGGTATAGAAGGGGTGGCAGAAGCTCTGGGTGAAGAGCTGCTTGGTCTTTAACTGCCAGGAGAGGTTAAAAGCCATGATATATCTTAAAATGGACACATACTGCCTGAGAGCTATGTGGAATACTTTTTCACGCAAACATCTGACCTTTTTCTTGCACTAGTAGAATTTTGTCCTAAATGCTTCACTCCTTAGGTTTCCTTCCTCCACATGCTCTTCTGAAGTGTCCTTTTATCTGCTTATTGATGTTCTCAGCAGCTACAAGCTAGAGAATAAAACTATCCCTATCCTACCATTAATAGGTTTTATATCTACCCAACTGAGTTTAAATCCTGCTTTCATACAGAAACTAGCCAGTTTTCTTACAGCTGCAGCATTGGTCACGCACTTTTACACGCATGTGCCTTGCTTTCTTTACCTGAATAACTCAGAACAACGTGAGGACAAGTTATAACTGATGTAGATTTGTAAGAAATGCAAGGCTTGTTTACAAAACTTTAAATTATTTCAAGAAAATTGGCAGAAGATTGTTGCAATTCTCGTTACTATGAAATCCTAATCTTTCTGTTGAAATATTTTCTATGAAATCCTGGACCAGAAAATGGGTAAGTGTTTTGAGGTTTCTTGATCTAGATATAAACACCATGATTTATTTAAACCACATCACTCACTTGTATTGTATATTTGCGTTTCTTACCATATCATTTGCCTTTCAAAATCTGAGATTACTTTCACTAGCTATTGCTTCCCTTGCCAGAGAAGTTGCTGTGTCTTCTGGAGCTTAGAAACTCTGTTCATTATCCACACTGCAGGTTTCTGTGGTATCCAATTTTGCAACACAGCTTGACCAAGACATAGATGTCACAGTCAATACACAAAGGACCACTGCCTGGACTGTTTTAAGACCTTAATACAATGGCTGTCTCATGTAGGTCTATGAGATACATTATATTCCTAAGATGTTTTATTATAAATGCAGAAAGTAGTAACCAAGGATACAGAGCACAGTTAAGCACTTAAACCCCTATTTACTTTTGCTGATTATATTGGAAGGAAGATCACAAAATCTGTGTTTAATTTCACAGTCGCACCTGAAATGCTGTAGTAATTAAATACTAGATAAATAGGTAGGTAGCACAGCTCTCTTCTGTAGAAACTTATTTTGCATTTCTTTTGCATACTAGTAACTTTTTATTCTTCAATAAGACGTAACCACACTCAGTCTTCAATGAACCATTTATATCTAGAGCTGCCATTTCTGTGCCAGTTGTAAACTTTTCAGATTGCAACAGAATTGAATTCAGACTTAACTCCGCACTGCTAGTTCGTCTTCGGTACCATAATAGTGGCTATTGCCCTGCTCTGTTAAACAGGCACTCACTCTGGAATTAAACAGTCATTTCCTGGTAGAACTGTACCATGTGCAGTCACACAGCAGCCCAAAATCTTTCTGTTTGGTTTCATTTTCATTTGTTCATTTCTTACATTGATAGCTAATACCAGAAAGTCTGGATTCATACATGTTCCTATTTCACTGGTGAAAAGTGTCACTTGTCTGTGAAATACCTTTCACAGACAGATCCCTCGGAATGCAGTTTACACATATCCTAAACATTTTAAGACACTTCACTTAGACTTATGGTCATTGTTCTATGTCATGTCACGTCATGGGCTTTCTCAGGACTCAGTTTCTATACTAGGTGTTGTAGCCTGGCTGATTCCCAAATAAATGTCTTCAATGGTGGTCTAATGTCTATTAGACTTTGTGTATAATCAGAAGAGTGCAAAGAACACATCACAAAGAAAATGGACTTTCCTGAAAACAAATTTAAATATGTATGCTTAACAACATGCTCATGCATTACACTGGGTAAATAAAGTATAATGCAAAATAGTTAAGATGTCAATTTGCATGATATGGTAATGTGAATTATAGGTTGATGATGATTAGGTGAATACAGAACAGAAATGAGAACGAATAGAAAAAATAATATAGTTACTTAAACACAAGTGAAGAATACTTCAAAAACACTGAGAAGAAAGTTACTAGGTAAGGCAGAAATTTTACCTCCTTTACATAAATTCAGAGCTCGAGCTTCAAGAAGATTTTGACATCCGCATATGGGAATCTCCTCTGTATGAGCACAGATTCAAAGACAGAGGAATACAGTCAGGGTCTCAGTGTCCAGTATGCTGTAATCTAAAATAATCAAGTATCAACATATCATCTTGTCTACACCATAATTTTTACCCTGCTTAGATTGTCTTCTTGGCATGCAGGCTGTTTCTTCCAATTCTTGTGTGTGTAAAGTCTCTCTTTTTCACACTTCTGAAATTTGCTAACTTTTCCTTAACCTAACTAACACTAATCTGTCAGTTAGATTAATTTGCTAAAGTGCTAATATTTTTATCCACTTCTCTTGCTATTGACTACCATGCACAGTTGGGGGGGGGTTAATATTATTTTATGCTAACTACTATTCCTGTGCTACTAGAAAACGTAGAATTAAATTGACAGATCTCTTCCCCTAATGAAGACAGTGAATTTTTAAATAGTTCACGATTACTATTTCTGAAACCAAGTATGGTAGGATATAAGGAGTTTTAATTTGGAGAGAAAAAGTCTTCTAATATGGAAGCTAAGGGAAAGAAAGAAGAGAAAGAACACATAAGAAGTTGCATGCTTTCTAACGAGAGCAGTTAGGTCCTACAACAGTGGTTCTCCCAGTTTATGAGCCAGCTACATAACCAAGGTACTCCTAATGAAGTGAATTTGGTTTGGTAGTCCTAACTGAATTCTTGATCATTAAAGGTAGGACAGTACTGAAACAGGTTAGTTGTATTTTCCATAGTTCCTCATTTTGTAATGTTTTTATGCATTGCTATACACAGAACCGTGCTATTGCTTCTTTGCAGTTTTTCTTGCCTTCTCTTCCAATGGTCTGAAATAAATCAACTATACTGCTTACACCAACTGAACAACTTGGGAAGTTTTTCTTTTCCAGCAGTGAAGTATTAGAAAATACACAAATTTCACCAACCCAAGCGTAATGACTTAAGGGCAATTTGTCAGATAAATTCAGAATAAGCTTCATTAATGCATTAGCAAAAATAATGATTGTGCATTAAGTGTATTTTGTCCAATAGGCTCTCTTGTCAGAATGTTATTTTAGTGAGGAACAAGGTATTAGACTCCTTTCCTTCCATGTCTGAGATGAATTTCATTTGTAGTTCCTGACTCCTTCCTTGACTGTCAGAAAATTATATTTTCTGAGAAGCGAGTAGCTGTATATCTTTTATCAAATATTTGAATCTTCACGACACTATATTACAGAATCCAGATACCACCTCCATATTCTATCCTATATTATTGGGGTAGATAATAATTCTCTCAACTGCCCCTTTCTTTCCTTATTCCAAGTGTTCATGAAAAGTAGAAGAACTAGAAACTGAGAAAAAAAGCATTTCAGAAGACCTCCAAGTCTAGGACTGAAATTCAGGACACAACTGTGGAGACAGGCAGCTTAGGTTATCACACCTGCCTCCAGGATACTTTATAGAATGAATGTTAATGTGCTTTTGTGGAGGCACGAGTTTTCTTCCCTTCATATAGGCATCCAACCTAACACATTACTATGGAGAAATCCATCTTTCACCAAGTTTTTGACTTTCACTGTTTGTTTCCTCTGCTCTCATTACAAAAGAAATAACTAAAACAAGGAATTAAATCAATTATTTTTAATGGAATTAATAAGGATTTTTTTTTTTAAATGGAAAGTTTTTGCACTATATCACTATTTTCTTTTTCTTTGCTTTTTCTTTTTCACTGAAATGTAGTGCAGACTGACAGTCCCAGTCAGATTTGTTTAATGGTCAGTTCAGCAGTCATACAAAACAGTCATTTGTACAACTGTAGTTCATCTTCCTGTACAAAATATTTTTTGACACTTACCTAGAATTCTACTTAATAGAATTACCTGTTACAGGAAAGATATGGATGTGCTGGAACATGTCCAAAGAAGGGCCACAGGGATGATCAGAGGACTGGAGCACCTCTCTTGTGAAGACAGACTGAGAGAGTTGGGGTTATTCAGTCTGGAGAAGAGAAGGCTCCAAGAAGACCTTATTGTGGCCTTCCAGTATCTTAAGGGGGCCTACAAGAAAGCTGGTGAGGGACTTTTTAGGATGTTGGGTAGTGGTAGGACTAGGGGGAATGGAGCAAAACTAGAAGTGGGTAGGTTCAGATCGGATGTTAGGAAGAAGTTCTTCACCATGACGGTGGTGAGACATTGGAACAGGTTGCCCAGGGAGGTGGTAGAAGCCCCATCCCTGGAAGTCTTTAAGGCCAGGCTGGGTGGGGCTCTGAGCAATCTGAGGTGTGCCTGCCCATGGCAGGGGGGTTGGAACTAGGTGATCTTTGAGGTCCCTTCTAACCCTGACAATTCTATGATTCAACTTGCAAATGAAACAGAGCCTGGGAAGCTTCCTGGCCATTGGAAAATTATTATCTGTGCCATTAAATAGTTTTGATATTATGTGATTTCAGTCCATGCCCAAGAACACTGTCCAGAACAGTTCCCAGGCATGGTACAGGAGTTGGGTTCTTCCAGGGATTATTCCCAGTTGGCAGTTTATATGTAGCATCCTTCTTTTCAAGGTTAAAATAGTTTACTTGTTCAGGCATAGGCCATTCTGTGCCAGCAGTCTTCAGTGCCAAGGAGCATTTCTGGGCATGTTTATTTTACGAGTATAGAAACAGCCAGTATTATCACAATAGTTGTAACTGCTTTCCAGAAGTGCTAACCTCTTATGACTGTACTCCTCAATATACGTTGAGCGTCTCATAACTTACTGTGTATCACTCTTCAAGGTAAGGCTATAAATGAGAAGTCTCTTTTTGGTAGTATAATATTTTAAATTTTACATATTGCTATATACATACTCCTATACAATGTTGCCAGAAATATTTTTTTAGACCAATCTGAAATCCATATGTCTCTTCATAAAATTTGGATAATCTGAGACCAAGGCTTGCTAAAGTTTGGCAACATAGTCTACTTTTTCTCTATAGCATATATATTTTATTAATCTTTCCAATGACCTAAACAGTGGCAACTCTATAACATTTCCCTGTAGGAATTATTCCAAATTTCAGGGAAATAAACCAAGTTTTCTCAGTATTCTTCCTAAATATCAAGGTTTTCACCATTACGTTTTTAGTTCCCTCTCTGTTCAGGTCTGTTAACTCTTCCAATATCTACATTATCATATAGCATTAATGGAACCACTAGTTTCCCACTGAAGAGATATATATATTAATATGTACAATTAATGAAGAAATTAGTGAGCTCCAACTGTTCTGTAGTTCTTTGACAATCTGTTTTACAGACTGTTCTTGCTGAATGTTGACTTCAGAATTTGATTCAGTTTTAGATTTAAAAATGACATGCAATTGGAATAATAATTTGGGAAAGAAATGCCTTCCTGAACTTTAAGTTCCTTTGAACATAACCAGTTACAGGATGATTCATGGCCTTCCTTTCTTTTGTTCTCTTGCGGAGAATTCACTGAGCCTTTACAGCAGGTGTTCTTAACCCTAATTCATCCATATTTTCCAGAAATGCAGCAGTATGAATACGCAGTTTCAAAACCCTGTTTATTCTTTGTGCAGATTTTGTTGTTGTTGCTGGCATACATTTACTAGCATAGAAATTTTGATTTGTGTAGAGTCTGCGTAGCACATTATGCCCCTTCTCCTGTCATAGCTCCTGCATCCTTTGGCTTCTTACTCTTTTTTAGAGTCGTGAATGAGATATAACAGGAGCAGTAAGCTAGCCCAACCAACACATCACTTCTCATTTTAGCAGCTCAGATGCTGATGCCTACTAGTACTGAAGCAGCCATCTTATGTATGGCACGGTTGGGGGTTCATATGTGATAACAGAAATGGGAACAGACCTATTTCATACTATCTCTAGGCACCAGGCCACCTTCATCCTTTCCCAAGGATTGTACTACTTGTAACATTAGCAGTGGGTTTTTTTAATGAAGGAACAAAATCCCAATAAAAGTGTATGAATAAAAAAAGGGACCTGGGCCAATGTGTGAATGAGATCTGTGCCTTGGTGAATGCCACCCGAGACTTGATGTTTTTCAATATCACTCCCAGTCCTACAATTCATATGTCTGGGAGTTCTGTGGGAAGCATAGGAACTATAAATTAGTGTGTGGTATCCGGTTTTCAGAAAATCTGGGCTTAACTCTAGATGCTCTTATGTAATTCTGTGTTCTCTCAGCTGAATCATTTCATGTCTCCCATGCTCTATTTCCTTATCTCTAAATTTGAAAAGGAAATACTTTCTCCAAAAGTGACCTTCAGAAGAAGTAATGGGTGAGACTAACTGTACTTTTGAGGTTGTCAATGTAAAGTATTATAGCAATTTTCAAAACCACTCACTTTTGCTTATTTAACCAGAACAAAATGTAATCAGTAATGTTGGGGCCAGGGAGGGAAGTGTAAGATCATGGGAGCCTACACTTAAAATTGAAAAGATTATTTTGAATACTCAAAGGTAGAAAATAGTTCCAACAGTCATGTAAAGGTGAGAAAGGGGGTTAATTGTCCTACTCAGGATCGTCAATGAGATTGTGGATTACACCCAGTAGTGCTTCAGAGCTCTTTGCCTTGAACCCTGAATAATTTCTAGTGTACAAAACAGATAGCAATGCCAACAGATCGGAATTTCTGCTAACTTCTGTTGCTATTAGCACATTATACCCACTTTGTGGAGGCGTAAATGCACAAAGTCAAAGGCAATGAAGAGTATAATCTGGTATCAGAGAGTAATTTCAGTGTGGCTCCTTTCCAGAGAACAAGGTTGTTATTATTTTCCTGCTGATTCCGTTGGCAATTCTGATACAATAATCTCATGATTTTGACTCTAGGGCCCTCCTCTTACGCTTGCTTTTTCCTTCTAGTTATTCAAAGCAGAGCCTTTAGCAAAAACTTGTTTTATTATTTATCTGCTTTTCAGGATGTTTCCTTTATTGTAACTGACATTAAGATTATAGAAAATATCCTTCTATTCTTCTTTAATCAGAATTCTGGTAAGTCTCACTTTAACTGGGATTTTTTCCTTCCATTCTTTCTAGTTGTATTGGAAATAAAACTTACTTCTTTTAGCCCGTTTTTATTTTCACGCTCTTCCAAAAGCAAGAATTCTGTGGAAATCTTTATTTCCTACTGCCAATTTACACGTTGTGTCAAAATTACGAGTACCAAGGCTTACTCATGTTCAATCTTTTTCACTGTAAGATAACATCTCTTTTAAACATCTTTTCACTTACCTGTTTACATGATATCACAGGAGAACTTTACAGAACATGTACTATGTTTTTTCCAAACTTTCTATCCCATAAAATTGTGGAACAATCATCAAGTTCAAGATTGCCTGCTGAAATTTGTGCCACTCTCTGATCCTCCTTATCACCACCTGAATGCAATGTTAAGACAATGATGGATTTCAGTGCTGCAGAGACAGATATACTGCATCTAGTATTAAGTGTGCCTCAGTAATTGTATTTGAATTTCTTGTAAATATTAAAATAGTACAGACTGTTTCTAATGTTATATGTTTAAAATCTGTGTATTACGCAAATCATCCTAGGTATTCTTACCTTCTAACAGCAAGATGGAAGCAAATTTTCTTCTAACAATTAAAATTATCATCCTATTCTGAGGTGCAGTTTAGTTAAGCAAAGTAAAAACTAATTATTTCTTTAGTAAGTCAATGACCTAGCACTTGTCTTAATTTTTTTCTAATACGACGTGCCTGCCTTAGTGGTTAAAGGCAGAAAAGAGTTCTGTCAATTCAATTTNAAGGGAAAGAAAGAAGAGAAAGAACACATAAGAAGTTGCATGCTTTCTAACGAGAGCAGTTAGGTCCTACAACAGTGGTTCTCCCAGTTTATGAGCCAGCTACATAACCAAGGTACTCCTAATGAAGTGAATTTGGTTTGGTAGTCCTAACTGAATTCTTGATCATTAAAGGTAGGACAGTACTGAAACAGGTTAGTTGTATTTTCCATAGTTCCTCATTTTGTAATGTTTTTATGCATTGCTATACACAGAACAGTGCTATTGCTTCTTTGCAGTTTTTCTTGCCTTCTCTTCCAATGGTCTGAAATAAATCAACTATACTGCTTACACCAACTGAACAACTTGGGAATTTTTTCTTTTCCAGCAGTGAAGTATTAGAAAATACACAAATTTCACCAACCCAAGCTTAATGACTTAAGGGCAATTTGTCAGATAAATTCAGAATAAGCTTCATTAATGCATTAGCAAAAATAATGATTGTGCATTAAGTGTATTTTGTCCAATAGGCTCTCTTGTCAGAATGTTATTTTAGTGAGGAACAAGGTATTAGACTCCTTTCCTTCCATGTCTGAGATGAATTTCATTTGTAGTTCCTGACTCCTTCCTTGACTGTCAGAAAATTATATTTTCTGAGAAGCGAGTAGCTGTATATCTTTTATCAAATATTTGAATCTTCACGACACTATATTACAGAATCCAGATACCACCTCCATATTCTATCCTATATTATTGGGGTAGATAATAATTCTCTCAACTGCCCCTTTCTTTCCTTATTCCAAGTGTTCATGAAAAGTAGAAGAACTAGAAACTGAGAAAAAAAGCATTTCAGAAGACCTCCAAGTCTAGGACTGAAATTCAGGACACAACTGTGGAGACAGGCAGCTTAGGTTATCACACCTGCCTCCAGGATACTTTATAGAATGAATGTTAATGTGCTTTTGTGGAGGCACGAGTTTTCTTCCCTTCATATAGGCATCCAACCTAACACATTACTATGGAGAAATCCATCTTTCACCAAGTTTTTGACTTTCACTGTTTGTTTCCTCTGCTCTCATTACAAAAGAAATAACTAAAACAAGGAATTAAATCAATTATTTTTAATGGAATTAATAAGGATTTTTTTTTTTAAATGGAAAGTTTTTGCACTATATCACTATTTTCTTTTTCTTTGCTTTTTCTTTTTCACTGAAATGTAGTGCAGACTGACAGTCCCAGTCAGATTTGTTTAATGGTCAGTTCAGCAGTCATACAAAACAGTCATTTGTACAACTGTAGTTCATCTTCCTGTACAAAATATTTTTTGACACTTACCTAGAATTCTACTTAATAGAATTANATTTTTTAGGGGAAAAAAAGGTGGTGGAGATGGGGCGTATGAGAGGGAACAATTAGTTTAGAGGACGTATATTTTAATGCTCTTGATTGTTTTATGCCAGCTTGACCCAGTGAAAAGATTTTTTTCAGACTTTATACATTTCCATATTGGTAACTTTCCATTACAATTTTAGATTTTACAGGTTAAACCTTGATGAGCTTTCTGTATTCAGGGTATCTGATTTATTATTAATAATCCTTATTGAACTCTATTAAAAGAGAAGCAGCAAAGTGTCTCAGCTCATGCACTGAATGGACACTTCTTGTCATGTAAATACTCTCTGCCAAATAGAGGTAAATAGGATGTGGTAGATCTGATGACATCTCCATCTCCTTTTGCCTGTGTACAGTTCACTGAAAGGATTATGACATCTTTCTTGTTACCCAGATTAAACTGCATTAGTTATACCAAATTATCATTGCTATACATGCAGACTTTAATTTCCCCTTTGTTCCCTGAACCAGTACTCCTCAGTTGCATACACATCCTGAAATTCCTTATGATTCGTGAATGTCCCTATTCTGCTTTCCTAGAACATGTTTGTAATTGCTTTGCTAGGAGCCTATTTCGGTCATCACTTGAAAGCGTACTTACAAAATGTCTGTGATGACAGATGGCATAAATGGCATAGCTAATCAAATTTGCTCCAATGTTTTAGTGGTAACA
>WEIS01014154.1:447-16587 GCA_013389965.1 Todus mexicanus | reverse complement strand
TCCTAGCCTGTGTCACTCCCCACATTTTTTCCGTGCTGAGTCTTGGGCTCTGTAGGACTGTTCAGAGGGCAGGTGGTAGGCAGCTCTCAGCAACAGGCCCTCTCTTTCATAGTCTTGTCCTGCACCCTGAGCTGAGGTGAGGATATAGAACAGCGTGAGTCTCTCTAGTGGCTTTATGCTGTTACAGGATTCTTCTCTCATAGCTGACTTTCCTTATACTACTGTGATGGCAGAAAGCCATAAGGATAGTCTAGAGGACCTGGCCTGTTTTCTATTCTTTGTCCTTCTCTGACAATTCTCTTTCTCCCATTTGTAGATAATTTATTCTCATACTGCATCTATTTATTTTTTTTTCCCCCTACAATCTTGCTTTGCTTTTGTTGCTACTTGGATAAATCCCACTCTGGCTGGCAAGTGTAAACTGAAATTCACAGGTGCCTTGATCTCTGGAGCACCAGCTGTGTCTGAAAATACAGTATTTGAGTGATTCAGAGATCAGGATTCTTCCTTTTGTTTTCCCGCTGTCAGCATATAGAATGAGGTGGGGTAGTGAGAAAGAAATTTCATTAGAATTTTCAGCTAATTTCATATGTCCTCATCCCTTAAAAGATGACATCCTATATCAAGGAAAACATGATTGAATCCTGAACACCAGGTAAGCCTATTACTCAAATAGTGTCTTGACAGAAATCTGTTTAAAGTATTTTCATGACATTCTGAAGTAAAATGATTCTGCACGCACAGAGACAAGTTATTACCAGCCTGACTTCTTTATTTGCTCTACAACAGTGTAAACCTCCAAATAATTAGAATTTTTTCACCCTAATCTTTTCCAACCATTAAATATGAAAAGAGTTGTAAGCTGAGGCAAACAACTTTTAAGATCTGTTTCACGCTAACCTAAAAATACTAAGAATTTGCAGCTCCTCCTCCTCTTTGCTCAGAGGCAGAACAGTTCCTACTATCACTCAGCTGGAACCAGAAGAAACAACTGGGACAATAAGCATGTGGCATTAGAGATCTTGGTGATTCTCAGTGGCTTTTCTATCCAGGATTGTAAAGAATAAAGATAAAACATATTAGAGACGGATGGGAGGAAGGTAATAACTTACTTCCGTGTCCTTAATGAAAGGCTGGCTTTTTCTTTAAGAGAGGGAATAAATCACTGTTCACTGTCTGGAATAGTGGTTTGTTTCTATGTGCTGCTTTAGAGCCCGACTTCAAATAACTGCACAGGATAATTCTCTGATAGTTTCTAGACAGAAATCATTGACAACTGAATCCTAGACTAAGCCACTGATTTAAAAATCTCATCTTGTATGTACTGAAGGGAAAAATCTTTATTTCCAAAGCTATTGTAATGCAGTGACCTGTAACTGGAAGAATTCCCCGCATTGCCTGTCTTAATTCATCACCATATGTGGGAGAGAATCTTGAAAAGTGAAGATGGACTAGAAAAGAAAATTGGGGAGGGGGGAGAGGTGTTAGGTATTATTTCAACATGCTCTTCAGCACCTCTGCATTCGTATTATTTGCCGTTGGTTTCATAACATCTTAATTCACAGGATCAGAGCTTGGTTTTCTGATTACCAATGGGTAAAATTCTGAGGATCTCTTGCAGTTCTGTAGGGAAAGTTACATCTTTACACAGAAAGAGAAGCCGAGGGTGCTCATGTTCCCTTTTAATAAAGTTAAGGCTGCAGATGAACGTGGGCTAATGTCCTCTATGGTTAAGGCATGATTAATGCATGCTTAAGGAGCAGGCTAGTGCATCCCCACAGCAACCCAAGCCCCTTACAGCAGGCTTCTTTCGTTCTTTCAGTATGAATGACCAAATATATTTCAGGAGCTCGAGGGACTACAATCAGTCTGAAGCAGATTGTCTGCCTTGTACAGAGTGGAAATTACCCGCATGTTCTCTGCAGGGGATTCCCCCAGTGCACTGGAAGTCCCCTGCAGCAGTAAGCCAGATTAATCATGTTTTGCGCTTCTTTCCTGAAGATCCTGGCCAAAGAGCCTGATTTGGGCTTTACTTGGAGGGTATAAAGGGAATGTCTGCAGTTTGATAAACCTCAATTATCCCTTCTGCTTTATGGAACCTTATACCCAGCTAGTTCTAATATGGCAGCTGCCAGTGGCTGAGTCCAAGAACAAACAAAGGAAGAAAAAAACCCCAAACGCCTTTTGTCTCACCCTTGGTGGTAACTGTTGCAGGGAAAAAATGACACCTTTTGCTGATAGGTCTAGGCAAAGCGTGACAAACTCCCGTCTGCTCTTTAAGCTCCTTCTGTTGAACCTCAGGGAGCAGGAAACAGAGCAGCTAGTGCTCATCTTCCTCACCTACCCAAAATGAAGTAGGCAAGCAGTGGAAGTGGCAACTTCATGGAAGGGACACGCTCTCTTAATCACACTGGAACTGTTCCTGAGGCTGCAAAGTCTTGGTGAGACAGTGAGGAGGACACAGGCATACACTTCATTTAAAAAAGCTGCAAGGCACAGAACAGGAACACATCTACTTCCTAAGTAAGCAGACTTTTTTCTTGAGTATCCTACTGCAGTTCAGAGCCCTGAGCAACGCAAGTAGGCTCCTGGACATCTTAATCTTATCATAATGAGTGTTTTAAGGAATTTTTCTTAACCTTCTAAGTTTGGAGCCTACCTAGATACATTTATTACTGTCTTAAGCCAACGATACCCTTATTTTGACCAGCTTTGCATCTTACATAATCGTTTCTACCTCTGCAAAGTGGATGCTTCTTGCATTTTACAGTTAATTTGGAAAAGTGGAAAGTAACTAGAGAATCCAGCACTCAGTTTCTCTTTGATATGTTTCTTTGTCTCGATTTCCTGTGTTCAGCAGAGTTCTTTGAACTGGAACCCACGACATAGCTGAGAACAAGGCCTCCAAAGGCAATTTGGTATCTGTTGCAATTTCTAACTATGGATGCTATACTGTCTACTGAGGTTCACAGTTCTCAGGGAAAGCCATACAATTCAAGTAAAATACTTGGTATTTAGACAGTGGAGGTCCGCTTAGCCTAGTAATTGGGAAGTGGCAAGGAGAGAGATGACACCAGCACTGTGTCTTCCACAAATATAAGTACCTATGTCTAGTTGGGGCTTCTAGCTACAAGTTTCTAGATCCATCTCTCCTGGATCTAGCAGAAGACCCTGCCCACTCTATCTTCTAATGATGCAGACATCACTGATAATGTGGGAAATGGAAGTATAAGACTGTCTGCTGGCTGAAAGGACAAAACCACACCATTTCGAACTCCCAAAAGTGTGTCCTAACCACTACATCATTTTGGTGCTTGGCTTATATGTCGTCTCTAATTGCATCTCTTCTCCTCTCAAAAAAATAGCTACATTTACACTGGATTGGAACTGCAAATGTGAGAGGCCTAACAAACAGACAAAAAGTCACTCTCTATCTTTTTGATCTTTCACTCTTTTAATATTTAATGATTCCATTCAAAATGGAACAGCTTTAGCAAGAGAGATTAAGAACTCTCCTGTCCCTTTCCCACTCCATTGCCTCTTTTAAAGGCAGCAACACAAAACAACGTGTCCCTTCGGGAAAACAAGCAGTGTGTGCCCATGTCTCTGACATCCTCGGTGAAAAGTCTAACTGCTTCACGTTTTGATGAAGCACTTCTGATGAAGGTGGGACTGCTTTGCTAGGCCAATATCCACAAGCAAGACAGCGGGATCCTTAGCTTATGAATCACGATTGTCAGGCTCACAAATAGGTGTTAAATTGTTCGGTGACCTGAAGACTTTGGGTTTCTACTCATGAAATCAAAGACACGACTTGTTTAAAACCAGAAATCATCACAATTCACCATTACCTGGAAAGATATATTTAAGTAGTAAAATGCCCAGAGACATTGTGGAGTCTCCTTCTCTAGAGGCATTCAAAACCCACCTGGATGCGTTCCTGTGTGACCTAATCTGGGTGATCCTGCTTTGGAAGGGGCTTGGAATAGATGATCTTTCAAGGTCCCTTCCAACCCCTAACATTCTGTGATTCTGTGAAAATGAGTGTCACTGATTCAAACATGCATTATGACTGTGTGGTTATGAAATAGTGAGATTTTCAAGCATCCAGTTCAGTCTGAGTGAGACTAACAGACCTGACGGGACAGGTGAATGGTCGGTGAATACAGCTTTGTGCAAAAATTCCTGCAGTGCTCTGTACTGCCCTACCCTGGGCATCGAAGGCACCTCCTTGAGGATGGGGACAGGCCAAATCTGTGTCCCTGAGGGTGCGCTGTGAGGAGCTGGAGACCAGCCTTACTGTGTCATGACTCCTGCCATATTCTGACTATCAGAATTTCTAAATTCCTTAACTTAAGTTTTCATGTAGTCATGTATAAAAAAAATGCTGGTTTTCAGATAAGAACTACTATCTTGTGAAAAAAAATAGAAATAAAAAAGGTGTTTGGGAAAAGCAGAAATCAGCCACTCCTAGGAATGCCCACTAATTCAGCTAGATGATTATTATATTCCACAATCAGCCAGCCAAGGTTTATTATTCCTTTGAGACAATGGACGATATAATTTGGTTTTGGAAGAGTTTCAATGATAGCTTTTCAGTGCTGCGCGCTGGCAGCTTGGATTGCTCTTTGTTACCAGACCAGAGTTCCCAGTTGTAGGAGACATCATCTAAATGGTTTGCTATGCTACATCTCCTGTGAGGTGATATGCCACAGAAACTGAGCTGCACAGCTGACTCGGCATCTGCTTGCAGAGCCCACAGATCTGAAACAATGGACTAGAAATTGGCTGGCAATTTAAATATAATGGTCTGGCCATTACTGGTAATTAAAAATCCATTGGTGAGAGCCCAGAAGGTAAGGGAGGCACATGAAATGTACACAGGTTTCCTCTCATGGGGGTGGACTAGGATAGGCCTAGAAACGGGTGTACATCTTTTTTTCATGTGGACCTGCTTAAATGCCTTTGAAATCAATCAAAACATTTCCATCGACATTAATGGATTTTGGATCAAATCCTAATTGCCACTATAAAACCTTTTTATTGATGCCATACATTATTTGCCATGTATGTATTTTAATAAAGTGGTCCTGAATGTACCATAGGGAATGTCCTCCTTAAAATGGATATCTTTTTTTAAACTCTAACAAGGGTAGGCCCTCTGACAGAAGGTTTACTTTATTTCTGAAGAAAGGCTTAAAGCACTGTTTAATTTTGTTGGGAAAATAGGGAACTGTGTAAAAGTCTGTGGGTTTATGGAGAACCTCACATAAGCATTTTCTTTATTCTGATTCATAACAGCTAATTCCCTCAACTATAGCTTTGGTCTGAAACTCAAAATGCATAACAAAACTAAGAAGCATCAAAGCTTGGGTGATCTGGTTTCATGTACTTTACATAATTTGGTTGCCAAACCAGACCTATGGGCAAGTTTGCTCAAAACAGTAACTAGATTAATTCGAAAGCTCACAAATGTCATAGTAAGGCTTTTTCTAAAAATGAGCTAAGTTTTAAACTTATACTAGAGCTCTAAACCAACCTAGTTTCATGTGATTTCAGATTTGTTATGAGCATCTTGGAGGAGCAATGGCCTTTTCTGGTAAAAATTAGGATATAAAGTGAGGAGAGCTAAGGTGCCTCGTATAACTACACAATCTGAGTCACTTTTCCTCAGTTTCCCTTTCACAAATTATAAATAATAGTCACATGGATGTCAAAGCGCTCAGCCCCCCCTGATATTTGTATAGATTTATGAGTCCTTCAGGTCAAGATGCAAAATGTTAATGTAATTCTTGAAAGCATCAGTGAATACTACAAGAGCTTTCATTTTCCACAGCATAGCTGTGAAGGTGAATTGTGATGTCGTTTTTCACTTCAAGAATAGAAGGAAGCATACATCTGAGATCTCAGATTGCAGCTGTATTCTTGGTAGCAACAATAATGTACACTTTTTAAAAAGATATGGGAAAACAGGGATCCTAAATAAGTTATAAATGATTATTATCACAGTTTCAGAGTAAGCTCTAACTTTCTGTTCGGTTGGGATGTTTTTTTGTTGTCTTGCCCACAGACAACTCCACGTAAACATACTGGCACACTGCTAATTGCAGTTTAAAATTTAGCGGTTGAAGCATTAATGCCCCCAACCCTGCTGTTGTTCAGCGTCACCTGCCTTGTGGAAGGGGTGGGTGAATGGCTCGTGAATCAGCTCCTGAACCTTACAGTTTAGAGTAAACCAAAAGCAGTGTTGGCTTACCTAATAAGCCAATCTGTAAGCTGCAGTGGTTTAGAGCTGATTCGTGAGCTGTTCAGCTCCACCCTGTTCGGAGGTGGCAACCTCTAGAAGAAGTCTGGTAACATCTGTAAGAATTCCAGGGAAAAGAGCAGCCAGCACTTCAACCCCTTCAGTTTAGTCTGCTACCATTACCACAAGCTGTAGATCTTTAGCTAACATATTCTTTTAAGTGGGATCAAGAGTAGGACCTGTGTTCCCCGCTCCTCATGGCAAAGATGTATGGCTGCATGCCCCAACGTGTTATCCCAGGGGATCTCAGTTTAGATCAGCATCTAGCCTTGAATCTCAAGGACAAAGATAGAATTAATGGACAATCAAGCAACTTTACTATTTACTGATGGAAAAATTATTACGGAAAAGATGTATTTCAGAACAATTATCAGTCACCAAACATATTTATCTTGCCAGACATTGTCCTTCTGCATGAGTGCCTGGCAGGTCCCATGTACAGATCTTTCACCTTTGTCAATAGTAAATACCTCAGTGTTTCAGATGCAACTATTTCTATTTTCATTACCAGTCTTTCCTATCAATCCCATAATTTTTGAAATCTCGGTGTGTCCAAAACTCACTTCTGCCACAGTTTATGTTCTAAAGCCATGTGTCATTGTAGAGCACCCTGGGACAGCACGTGCCTCAGCAAAACCTTCCTTGGCTTTTGCTCACAGTCTCTTAGATTTTCCAGGTACACAAACCCCCAGGTAGCCTGCTGTCTGCTTCAGAGGACTCTTCACATAGTTAATCCAGCAGCAAAGCCACAGCCCCACCTCACTCCCTCATGCGTTCTTGTGGTGCTTCACACTTCATTTTTTGAGGATGGGGATGGCTTTCAAGCTGGCCTTCTTCAGCCAATGTGACTGTTACGGCTAGTCTGTATAATGCCTGGTTTCCACATGATGTCACTTTAAAAGGTTGTGAGCCAAGGCAAAATGTGTCTTTCCACGAATAAACTGGTTTATCCCTTCTATCCCTTCAGTCAACAGATGATAATGTATTATAAATTTGACTTGTCTGACAGCTTATGGCCTTATTCACTTATTTATTTAGTAGCAAACAGATTTTGGCATCTGGAATGAAGTTCTCTTTCATTAGCTACCTTGAGAAAACTGATGGAGCTGAGTGTTTTAAGCTTTAAAAACCCACAAAACTAGCAAAACAAAACAAAACAAAACAAAACAAAACCCCAAAGAAACAAACAAAAAAACAACCAAAAAAATNAAAACAAAACAAAACAAAAAACAAAAAAAAAGAGGCCTGTACGGCAAGTAGAGAAGAGCTGTACTAGGGGCTAGGGAGAAAAAAGCTGTAGTGAGTAATAAGAGCATCTCATTCCAGTTCTGTTTGAGTAAGCCTGACATGGTTCTTTTCACCCATTTCTGTACCTTTGTCGTTGCTTTCATTTCACTTTTTTTGGTCACTTTTACCTTCTACTTTTTCCCTGTTTTGCTTTGAGTAAGGCTTTTGTACCTGAACCAGTAGGTTATTTTTCTCCCTCCCTTCATCCCTTTCTTTTTCCAGCCACTCTCTTTCCCCTAACCCCCTGCTGTCTCTTTGCACACACTCTTTTTCTTGACTCTGTTCTTGGATCATCCTCCCTCCCCCAATCCAGTCTGTTATGCATTTTTTCCTTCCAGATGTGTAAGTGTGTGACTTAATCCCTCATTTCACAAGCTGTAACTCACAGACCATTGGTTGATGATGAATTCAGAGGCTGTTGATCATAAAGAACTGTTCTCTCACTGATACTGAGTTTCTAAACTACCTTCAGAGACAAGGCATGTCAGATACATAGCAATTTCCTGCGTAACTGTAGATGTTGTTACAGCATCATGAGGGCACAGGGCTTTGCAGTTGTAAGCAAAAGCAGGTATTTATGCTCCCTACATGAACTCTGTTAAGATGCTATCCATGCTAAAAGAGTTGCTAAAAATACAAGGCAGTAGTTGCAATTGTGTCCCTCTCTGTATTTGGGCATATAATAATGTAGTGATATAGCAGCCCCCAACCTCTCAAAATACATTATTTATGACTTGGTGGTCTTCCTTTTTAGTCTTAAGACCTCGTGGTGGTCTTGGCTCATGCTTTTAGCATATCTGGAAACTTGTGATTGGGATTCTAATGTACCATAGTAGCAGTCTTATTTAAGACTGATTTCAGAAGTGTAAAACATTTCTACATTAGCAGCAACTCCAACAGATATTAAAGGTACTGTTAGGGGGAGAGTTTGATTAAAATAGGAATACTACTGTCCGAAGAGGATCTTTTGAAAAAAAAGAAATATTATGGGGTTGTATGGGTCATGGGCCTGATATAAACTACATGTTAAATTTGAGCTGTGTGGATCTGAAGGGCCAAAGCAAAGGTAACTGTGTCACCTTGTCATTACTGCCTTGGGCACTGCCCAAGACAAGAAGAGCCTCAACTCTTAGGAGACTCTTTACTCCCTTCAATGTACTGGTCAGCAAACTGGTTGGCAGTATTACAGCAATGAAAATAATGGGGACACTTGTCTCTCTGGGTCTTTTCCTCTACTGCTCTCCAAGAAATATCTCTGTGTTCTGCCATCGCCCAGGCTATAATCTTACAGTTTAACACAGATGTGTTGATCCAAGGCACTATTTAAGTGCTGAATGGGAATGCTTTGATAGATCAGTCTTACTGAGGAAGGAGACATTGTGAAATACTGAGAAAGACTTTCCTTTAACTTTGGTCCTTACTAAGTGATACCTTAATGTCAGTTTACATGCAGAACAAAATCAATCTGTTTGATTAAACACAGAACACCAGCTGTATATCTAGAACCAATGTTTTGGAATATTCTTTAGTTAAATTTCAGTGAGATTCACCGAGTAAGCATAGGTCAAGAGGAAAATTGTTTGAACAAGCTAGTCCTAAGTATCTTATTGCTAACTGATTTATTACATCTCTTTCAACACAGTTTCCAGGCAGATGGGATATTATTTCTGTTCTGTAAAAGAAATATTTTTAAGTTTAGAAATGAGATATACAAACAAAGGGCATGTAACTAATCTCAAGCTGAAATAGACCAGTTTGGGAAATATGATATTATGGCAAGCCTTAACCATGCTTGGTTCAGCTGGGTAGTGTGCCATTCCTCAGGGAATACTTCAAAGAATGACACAGAGCTGCAGCAACTGGGAGGATATAGACAATTCATGCAGACTGCATACTTTCACACCCTTGTCTCAGATCAGCAATCCCAGATGGTAATCACCCAGAAGAGTCTCAATCTTTTTATAGTCAATACTCCGCAGTCACAAAGTGATTTAACACAAACTCAGCAAACTCAGATGGGATTGACATTACCTTCAGTAGGCTGAACATTCTTCTACATCCGCTTACTGAAGGAAATTAGCATGATCACTCAGGGACAGTTCATTCCTCTGCAATTAACAGTAATACAAAGTGGGTACAAGGGCATGTTCTTAAACACTGTTGCTGGAGGGATCTGGACCTGGAAAAGTAATAACCTCTCAGCATCAGTAAGGCTAGCAGAATATAATAATTGATTACACCAGTGTAAGTCCAGATTAATTTAGCTGATTCCATGAGATACACATCATCATTGATAACACCATGATGCTATTCTCAGTAAAGAAAATTGCAGAGTGATTTTGGCATCTCCTCCAACAGAGTGAAGTATTTGGCTTCACTTCCAGTGGGCATCAGTCACCAATATTTATTCATTCACATAGGTTAAGCCTTAACTATTTTTGCCCCTTTCTTACCTCAGTTGTCTCGAGAAAACATTAAGACAGGAGAAATAGCTGCAAACTAGTGTCTAGTCTGACTATTTTGTGAGATCAGTTATGGAAGCAGTGAGAGTAAAAAGGAATTGAAATAAAAAAGGTAATATTTCTTATTTTATATCCCTTGTATACAAAAAACAACAACAAAAAAACCTTTTTACTTTTAGCTGCTTCCCAGTTCAACCTGGCCATTGTGAATTTGCTCATCTATATTACTGTACAATGTGATTCCAAATTATTTTCTGCTCTAGTAGAATATCTTAGAGTTGGTAATGTTTGCCTGGCATGGGTGATCCCATTGGTACAGAGAGTCTATCTCCAGCAGAAGTCGTCCTTCACAGCACTGTGATAATATGAATCTTTGCCTCCTGGCTGTGGAACTAGTGTGGCTTCCTCTACATCAGATATCTTTACATTCCGCTCCACTCTGTCTTTACTTCCACAGAGAGGTCTCTGCAGCATGATAATTCCTGATAATGGAATGAACATGTTAAACAGACTATTAATTAAAACAAATCTCATTATCAAAGAAGACTATTACTAAAGCACCATTTTTTCACATGGAAACAATGGAATTCCTCCACCACTCTCAGGTCCTTTTAGAATGCCTCTCCATTCCATATCCTGTCATTTAAAAATAATTCTAAATAAAAATACATTTTCTCTAATAATTTGTCACCTTTTTATAAATGCTCCATTTAAAATTCTATTTTAATTACTTTTTGACAGCAAAGAGAAGATATTAAACCACGTAATTCGTATTCATGACAGCAGCCATCACTGCATCCAGACAATGCCAGGAAAATTTTGTGAAACAGAGATAGAAAAATCAGTTGTAGTGAAAGATTTGTTAGCTGAATTCTTCTTGTGGGATTTATATGGACATGTATCACATATGTATAAGCTATATTGGAATTATTTAAGATTATTTGTGAGACTCATCAAAAAATAAATTAGTCTGAAATTTGCACTTTTGGAATTAGATTAAGCTATCTACTCTGTCCCATTTGTGAAGTGCAAAAGGGAAATTTTGGCTAGAAATGCACAGTGTTTACAGAAAGCGAACATCAAAGAGTTGTGGACAGATCCACTTTGAAATATTAACAAATTCTTTTATTCAGACTCTAAGATGCTTTGGAGTAAAAAAAAAAAAAAAAAAAAAAAAAAGCAAAATTAAAAAAATTAAAAANAAAAAAAAGAAAAAGAAAAGCAACATTACAAACATTAGAAAAAAAAACAGCAAGGAAAACAGAAGTCATTTCCAACTTTCCACAAGACAGTTATTATTGTGGCTGTTAGATATTACATTATTTAGAGCTCCATTTTCCTCTTGGATGCTTCCATTGGATTCACTTTATTCCATCCATGCAAATAATGTTGGGATCATCAGAGCTCACATTTGTATACCATCAAAATTAATTGCACTGTTTAAAACAAAGATTGCTAATCATCCAGGCCAGGTATAGTTACAGCAAGGGAATCCTCAACTGCTTATTTAAGTGGATGCAATTGTTTTTCTATTATAAAGACTGTATTCACTTGTGTGTTCTGGGAGGAAAGAGAATTAAAGGCATAGATGTAAAAGATACTGGGCCAAATCAGATCTCTTTACTACCTCAATAGTTGGACAAACACACTTTACCAGTAGTAAAGATTTGAAGATCTGTCCCATAATGCTCCTCACAATAGTAGGCAGTATTTTGTTCTTGGCAGAGCACCAAATCTAATTTACTCTGAATTTGCAGGAGAAAAAAAAAAAAAGTACTCTGCGTCCCATTTGTTACAGCAGCGTCTCGAGCAAGGAACTGCCGATATGAACGACAGCAAAAGAACCAAAAGAGGAATGCTCTGCTCTGCCTCTGTGTGTGCCAGTGACGTCAGGAAATCAGTCTCCTGAGGACAAACAGCCAGCACAGCAACCACCCTTTGTTCTAGGATTTTTTTCCCCTCCTCTGGCGCATTAGCTTTAGCAGACAGTTTTAAATGTTAACAAAACACTAGTGTTTACACGTGTTTTCCACTTCATCCTCAGAACTAAACAACAATAACCGGGAGCCCCTTGCTGCCTTGGCTCATGTGCCGAGGACTGTGGAGCTGTATCTCAAGTGACTTCATATAAAGAGTGTCCGAAGATGTCATCCTGCAGCAGAGCTATGATGTGATACAGTGTGACAACAACGGTTCCTTGTACCTGGGGCTCACAGGCAGGGAAGAAGGGCTCTGTGGTCAGAACAGAAATTCAAGAAGCCGAAGTCAGTATAATGACCCTGAAAAGCTGCTCAGCTCTCCATGGGGAGGCACAGGAAGCTACTGCCCTTCCAAGTAGTTATAATTTGCCTGTAGCAGCCTATGCACCTCGGTATCTCTCAGGACCAGGGGAGCAGTGGCTAAATGCTAGTATAAAACACATGGGACTGGTGTGAGAGCGCAGGCACCATATATATGCAGATGCCTGATGCTTGAAGAGAATGATGTCTTGCCTTCATTCCTTTATTTTGAATAACACTGAAGTGTCATTTTTGAAGACAGACGCCTGGCTTCTGAAGGAGTGTCTGCAGGAGTGCAGCCCGCAGGCAGCATGCAGCTGATCAGCCTCTCCCAACAAGGCAATGGCTTCAGCTCCTGCTACCTTCCTGCAGACAATGCAGAGCAGCCTGGTTTGACAGTCGCTGTGTAGGTCCAGAACCTTTGAAGTACCATCTCTTCACATTACGTTCTTTGAAAAGAAAGTAAAAACCCTAAAGAATTCAGCCATGTTTCTCTAGTCTCGTATTAGCACCATCAATTCCAAAAACTGGCACACCACCCTTTCACTGATACCCTTTCTGTGATGATTGAACAAATGTATTTTTAAGATGAGGCTGTCTATAGTCTCCTCAGTGATTTCCAGTGTTGGCTAGCATGTCTCCCTGTACATGCAGCTACCCACTTGAAAGGAAAAATTACCATGGAAGCAAGAAATGTTGGAGGAAAGCACAACACAAATTGATTTGAGTAGATAGAGTTTCAAAAGAAACCAATGGAGAAGGAGCTCTCTCAGAGGCAAAACCAATGAGATGAAGGGTCTCATCATCTGGGGCTGTTCCTGCAACAGTTTTCTCCAACTCCTCCCTAGACACATCCCTTTCTTTAAAAAAAGCAACACTTCTATTCTGGCCTACTGTGTTCAAGTCACATTACCTTAGTCGTAGTTTGGAGGATTGTGAATTTCTTTGCCATTGGTATGGGGTAGAGAAATTTTTAGCCAAGGATGAAGATGTCTAATATAGAAAAGATGAAGATTTATTTGAACACCAGCTAAACCATAACAGATTTACAATTACCTGCTGTAGAGCTCTGTTTTCCTTTTCGGCCTTGTACTATACAATTTTGGCTGGGCAGATTTTTAAGTCTGCATTTGCTGTCAAAAAGACAGTAGCTCCCACTGAAATAACTCTGACTACATATTCAGAATCTTTGTGTCTAGTGGCAGACTGGAAGATGCTGGTGGCCTTTGAAGCACCACTATCAGCTGTAAAAGTTCAGACTGGTTAGGGGTTCTTGGACCAAAGATTTCCCTTCACCCTTGATAAAGAATTCTGAATATCTAAATTGCCAAATTTTGTTCCTTAGTATTTCACATTATCGGATGTGGGTTGAATATTTCCCACAGTTAAATTTTCATGACATAAGGTTCTCATTTGGCACCATTCAAATATTTATATTAATGCAATCTTGCTATGTGACTTCGAGTATCTTTGTATTTTGAGGTCTTTGGATGAAATGGAAAGAAATCTTATTCACTCATTTTATTAGCAGTGCAATCAGATTTTCATAGAGTTCCATGATAACAGGAGGAGCTTGAAAAGTAATTAAGAGATTCTCCAACACAGCAGGAGTTTTTGTTAAAGGAGAAAACTAATTCAGACTGTAGTTTGCAGATACAAGAGGAGTTAGGGCTTGAGTCCAAGAGACTCCTAATCTTCAAGAAAAGTAGCTGCTCTGAAAGCCATGGGGAGGGAGAGGTCATTCATATACTTTTGTTTTCTTTTTTTAAAAAAAGCAAACTATTAGGAGCTTATCTAACAATTAAAACATCTGCTTCACAAAGGAAAGCACATGTCAGCTTGCATTACCATGATTGAAAGGGTGCGTTTTATTACACAACTTCATTTGGAAATGTAAAAAAATGTAGAAACACAGTTGATTTCCAAAGATTAATAACAGATTATACATATGCCTTTGAGAAAGCACTCAACCACATACTTTATGGTTTCCAAATGTACATTTACTGAGATTTAACCAGATCCCATATATCCTGCTGTATGTAATGCACTTTTAATTCACTCTGAAGATTTTGGTGTTCAGTTTTGATATCATAACACACTGACAATTCAAAACTGCAAATCTTCTAAACTATATTTTTTCCCTGATGCAGACATAGGTGGTAACGGATGGCAACAAGTAACTCACTCGTAAATCTTTGCTATCTCCTACTATCTCATGCCACCCTTGTTACAGCTTTCCCTATCTCACCTGCCCTTTTCTGTGGCTAGCTGCCACCTCTGCTACTGCTTTGATTCTGTTGTGCAGATGCCGGTTTCATTAATGGTTTTCAGCAGCTGCGCTTGGCTTCAAGCTTTTATTTTCTAACAAAAAGGAATGCGAAGAATAGCTTTAATAGAAAAAAAAAATGATGCAGTCTCTTGTGCTAAATAAGGCACTGAAGTCATTCAGAATGTGGTTTCATTTCTTTAAATGTAATAATTACCTCTTAAAATGTGCATGTGGTTTAAGCTTTTTACAGTGTATGATAATGGAGAAGTTTTATATGGTTCACTTATGCGTGATGATAAGGATGTACATTGTATATTATTGCTCTATCACCATACATTTAAAGAGAGCTCCCTAATGGCAGTAAAATAATAATGGGACTGATTGTCTTGTCCTAAAACCCTCTAGAAAGTGCCACTCCGTTATTTTAGGGCATAACAGAGATTTGTCTGATGTGCCTCCTTGTTGTTCTTAGGAGGTAAGGAGGCTCACCTGCACTGTGGAAGGCACTGTGCTCAGCAGTTTGTCTGGGTTTCATAGTCCACATCAGAAGCCCTCTGCCCAAAAGGTGTGTATGGGCTCTGACTTTCTCACTACTCTCTAGGACTGCTTTTGTAACTGGAAACTAACCAGTTGTCCCTTGCTAATTTGGGACCCAACTGCAGGAAGATGAATACAGAGGAAAGGAGAAATATATAGAAAGATGCAGAAAAATAAAATATAATGTACAAGGTCAGTGGGAGACTGATGTGCACCTATTTGCTGCTTTTTTTCCCCCTCCCATCTCTCTCTAGCATCAGAGAGAACTGTTCTTCAGGCATGTGGCATTTCCTACAGGAATGAGAGTGGCTGTCCCAACACCACTGGAATCATGTAGACTGAAATACGCATATTTAAAGCAGCTTTTTGCACTCACCAAATGCCATATCATTTTAAACCTGCAATACCCAAGAAATCTGTATTGAGGAAGTGTATTGTAAGTACTAACGGAAACAGAAGAACGGGCTATGTTTTTATCAGAAAGGTTTATTTCAAAAATAGAACAAATCAGACAGTTGAGGGTTGCCAAGCATTTTTCAGGAAATGCATACTGCAAGTGCTGGACCATAGCAGGAATCAGTCATGAGGACTGGGACAGAGAATATGGTCAAATGTCATAAGTACATCAATACTGTGTTTGCATATGTAACCCTCTTAAAATTCACTTCAGTCACCACTCAGCCCATCTTTACCTCATTTGCCTCAGCCTTCTTGTCACCTTTGTCCAGTGACATCCATTTGGGTTGTAAATCAGAAACAAATCATAGCTCCCACCTCAATTTTACAGGGCATTCAATTTCACCAGATTTGAAACACTGAAGCTTTTAAAGCTAGAGCTAAATATTGATGCAAAATGCAGGAAGGCAGGATGTGCCGTATCATAACCATCCTTTGTCATACAGGCAATGATGTGTGCACTTTGCCAGGAGGTGCTAAGAGGAGCTCCATCTCCCTTCACTTCTCCTCTTCCTCATCTGCCTGCCGGAATTCCTGCCATGCTGC
>WEIS01014153.1:0-10640 GCA_013389965.1 Todus mexicanus | reverse complement strand
TCCCGGCCCCGCCTCCCGGCCCCTCTCGAGACCGGCCCCGCCTCCTGTCCCGTTGCCCGGGAACCTCCGCCGCCTTCCCAGCATGCCTCAGTGCTGCTGCCGCCGCCATCTTGCCGCGCTCGGGCTCGGCCGCGATGGAGGCAGGTGAGGGGCGCCCGGACCCCGCCCGGGGCCTTGGTATCTGTTGTGTGGGTCCAACTCTGACTGTTTGTGTTGTGTCCCAGACGATACAGGAAACCGGCTTCGGTTCCAGCTGGAGTTGGAGTTCGTTCAGTGCCTGGCAAATCCGAATTACCTGAACTGTGAGTACTGAGGCGCTGCGGACCGAGCGAGTGTCGCGTAGTGGCGCTGGCTGCTGCCAGGCTCACACAGGGAGAGGGCTGAGCCCAGAACAGCAGCTGGGCCTTTGCCTGTGTGGTCTGTAGGTGTGTCTAGATTCCCAGCAGGTGGGGTTTTTAAAATGCAAAATGTTTTATGCGTTGAAATAATTTTTTAAAAAGCATCTAGTGAAGGAAAAAAAATAAATTCAAGTCTGTAGTTAAAAAGTAATGTCAAGTCATCAGGTTTCCTTTAGCTGAAAACAGAATTTTACTGATGTTAATAATAGTTTCAGGTACTATACTTAGTTCCCTGCCAGTTTTGATGCTACCGGTTATAACAATGAAGTTTTGACTAAAGTGCCTCTTTGTATAGTTTTGTGAGCACGTCATTCATGTTTGGCACTTTTTTTCATGCATCTGTAACTGACAGTTCCTTATTTGTCATTTCTTTTCAGTTCTTGCACAAAGAGGCTACTTCAAAGACAAAGCTTTTGTAAATTATCTTAAGTATTTACTTTATTGGAAAGAACCTGAATATGCAAAATACCTGAAGTAAGTGTTAATATCACCTAGGTTTCTGCATTTTAATGGTTTAATGTTGACCTTCTGTTATGTACTGTACAGCAGTGCATCTGTTTGATTTCTGCCTGTCCTCTTACCTTTATCCTCCCCACTGTATTTATATGCAACATAAATTTTCATTTCCAACAGGCCAGATGCAGCAAGAAAAGGTAAGAGTATAAAACCTGTCTTTCACAAATCTTGCTTTTGCAGCCTTTATCTGCACGTTTATCATTTGTTAAAAATAAAACTTTTGAGCATTATGGTATAAAACTACTTCGGTTGGGCTCAGAAAGGGTATTTTAAGAGTCGTTTTGCATTGCTGATGCTTACATAAAACAAAGGATGAGTTTGTGTTTTTGTGAGTGCGCAAAATTCTTCAAATTTTGGGAAGACAGTTCTTGGTTATACTCTTAAGTAAGCTCTGTAAACAGATACTGTAGTTGCTACGTACACTTTAATGAAATGTAGCCATTAGAAGTGCTCTTCTAAGCAAGTGTGTATATGCATTTATAAACTGTTCTGTTGCTCAGCCCAATGCTAAAGTTAAGTTACAGTGTGTGGAATATGCACAGTCTGAAGTGGTTTGATACGGTAAAGCACATACATGATAAAACAATGAACTGCAAAATTACTGGAGATTCCAGTTTTAGTGTACCTTGCACAAACTTTTATTAAAGTATGTTTATTTTTAATCCAGGTATCCTCAGTGTTTGCATATGTTAGAACTGCTCCAGTATGAACATTTCCGCAAAGAACTGGTAAATGCCCAGTGTGCGAAATTTATTGATGAGCAGCAGATTCTTCATTGGCAGCACTATTCACGGAAGAGAATGCGTCTCCAGCAAGCACTTGCAGAGCAGCAGCAACAGAACAACACCTCTGTAAAATGAAAAACACTTGGAAGAGTGATGATATGTACTTTGTGTCAGTTGAAGTTTTTACGGGAGAGGAATGAACCCTTTTGTAGGCTTGGCTCTGGGTGTGTGCATTTAATTTCTGATGTATCAAGTGACTTGTTTTTTCTTTCACCTACTTCTTTAGTGATATAACACTAGTAACACTTACTTCTGCAGTTTATTTTGTAGCATAGACAATTTTGTAAGAGCATTACTGTAGCTAAGTGATTCCTCTTGAGTTTGAAAACAAAACCTAGTTTTGTTACTTACTGACATTTAAGTATCTAAAAAAAAAAGTGTAGCTCAGAACTTCCTTGGAGAATAAAGCTGTGTCTCAAAGCATGGCTAAGAACTCCCTCATATATTACCTTTTACAACTGCAGGATGAGCAAAGTTGAAGTGATGATACTGTACAAAATCTAAATTGTGAGTGTTTGCCTTGAAACTGAGGTGAGCTATTACTTGTTATTTTTGTTTACCTGGTAATCAATGTTGCTGGAGGTCTGAGTTAGCCTTGCAGTACGTGTTATAGATGAAAATCAGTGTGATGACACAAGGACTGCAGGAGAGACAGGTAATAAGAGACTTTGCAGATACTAAACAGAAGGAAATAGGCTCTGACTGTATCTATTCCTTTAAAGACACTTGCTTCAGTCGTGGTTTTCTGCCAAGGAAATAGTGGCTTCTCTACAGTATGCGTAGGGAAAACGGTGCATGCCATGAAGAAAGGTGTGTGTGCTCTCAGTATTGGAGAATCATTTGGCCGTTATTCCTGTATGGGTTTTATTGCAAGAAAACAGATCTTGGCAGCTGTCAGAGATTTTGGTTTTTTTATTTCAGATTGTATTTGTGCTGTATGTTTTGTTTCATATCCTTGTAGAGCAGGTACTGCAACTGTTAACACTTAATATGTGATCAGTGGCATCAGGACTGTCGACCTTCAGCTTATCATGCATGGACTGAACAGATAAGCCATTAAACATCTTTGGCACTGAAAATTTATCTTAACAGCTTCAGTGTCTATGTGAAGTCATATTTAGAAGTAAGGTTTGTCTGTTTCTCTCCTCCTCCCCCGTTATAAAAGGCATAACTTAGCAGCTAAGCCTTACTCTCCAGGACTTGTAGGCTGCTCTGTTTGTAACAAGACTTCAGCTCCTTTGGAAAGAGACTGTTTGCAAACTCAAGTTTATTTCAACATCAAAGGAAAGATACAGTTTTATGTTGCAAAATTTTAGTGGAAGGTTTGGACCTGGAATGTAATGAAATTTAGTTCAGACTAGTCATGATAATTAACCATGAAAATTTAAAAAAAGTTTATTTGCAGTTTCCTTTCAAGAATTTGAGATTAACATCTTCGTAAATGATTGACAACTGGAGGATTCAGTCTTCAGTAAACAGCATACGCACAAGCTCTGCTTTAAAACATTCTTCTTCAACTAGTTTCTGAGGCTGAAAGAAAAGGTAAAATGTTTTAGGGGCAATTCAAAACCCGGTTGTAGACTAGAGCCGTATGTACATGCTACCTTTAGCCATACTCCAGCAATTGTTTTTCTGGGGAGGGTCAGGGGCTGGAGCAAGCAAGGGAGGAATAACTGGAAAATGCATGCGTGTTTTCTGGCTTTGGAAGAGGCATTTCTAAGAAAGTAACTGCTAATTTAAATAACATGCACAAGTTGAGGTACAGTCCTTTTGAATCAAGAGTATATTGCAGATAACTTGTTTCATTCCTGTAATTCAGCATTTGGATTTTTTTAAAATTTGAGGAGCTGCAAGTTAGGAAGCTAACAATATGTTGCTATGATGTTTCTCCATCCTTCAACCACTACATGCTCAGTGTACATATTTTTTACTATATGTTCCTTATAGACAACATTATACAGAAAGCAGAATCATTCTCTCAACTGTTTCAGCCAAGAAGAGGTGGGTGGATAGAAGCAGAAGAGCTGTTCCTAATTGTCTGCTCTCTTTAAACAAGAGGGGGTATTGGTAAACACGTATGAGTAATTACTGCCATAAGCTACTGCCTATTTCCCACCTGAATGCCTGTAGATCCAGAACGTACAATATATCACTTACTGTTCCGTATTTAAGTAGTGTAGGCACTCCTGTAAGTTTCAGATTCTTCCTGAATTCGTTGTTAGGATCTTTCCAGCTGTTCAGGAAGAAGAGGTTAAGCACAGCTTCTAGAGGTGCAGGTTGAAGTTAGCCTGTAAAAATTCCTTCAAAAGAATAATTCAAAGGTCTCTGCTTTGCACCTCCCCAACCCACTTCTCAGAAAAAGCATGCAGATAGTTCACATTAGTGATGGCATAGACCTCATTCCTTGCAGAAAAGGACAGTTCAGCCAGTTGTTTCAACAGGTTAGTTAGCCTCCAGTCCACAAATAGCAAAGATATCAGTTGGTATTAAAATAGTTACTTACTAGGCTCTGTCTCCTACTAGGCAGTAGATGAATACAGACCCATCAGGCATGTTATGAAGTTCCTTCCTCACAACTGGTTCAGCTAAAGAATAATTTTTAAAATCTATTAGTAGTTAATACTTCTACTGTGCTACAAAATCACAGGAATCTACTCTGACCAGCAAGGCTGCTTATTAATGTTTTGTCTACTTCAGGTAGAGTTTGGTATTTTTTTTTCATGTGGTTATCCACAAGCTTTGCAGAATTTATTACATACTCAACACCGAAGGGACTTGCCTTTGACTAAAGACCAATGAAAAAAGAGTAATTGTCCCCAGTGTGTATGAAAGCCTGTCAGAGCAGCGCTAAGCAATTGCCTATATGATGGCAATACAATCCAGAAAGTTCAGCGCAATGTCTTCTGAAGAACTGCCTTAATCTGCTGCCAGACACTGGTAGGTCTCTTCTGCCACTTGATATAAAAAGCAGAGGTGAATTAACTGATCGTAAGATTCACATCTAATTGCTTGCTCGGCAGCATGTTACATTACATGTGACGTGCCGTGGAATATGGCTAAAAACCTGAGAGCAGCACGGCGGCCCCGCCCCGGGACCCACAGTTCCGCGGGGCTGCGGCCGTTTCCCGGCGGCCTCTGCGGCGGCTGCACCGGCGTCGCGGGGAGCGGCGCCCCGGTAGGCCCCGGCAGGCTCCGGTGGACTCCGGCAGGTCCCAGTAGGCCCCGGTAGGCCCCGGGCCGCCCGCCCTTAGCGGCAGCGAGCGGAGCGGCCCGGCCCGGTGCAGGAGCAGCCACCGTGGGCTGGAGAGGGCCCCTCGTTAAACACCGAACGCCGCGGGGCTAGAGGAGAGGGCCCTGCAGAGACAACGGCTGTAGCTCGGTCGCAGTAGGAGGTTCTAACATCACTATGCGCTGGATCGGGCACGTTTTGAATTCTCAGAGGCAGGTGAAGGAGGTGTAAGTTTCTGCCCCTCTCCACACATCGATTTTATTTTGAATCCTTCTCTGTGAAGTTCAGGTATGAGTATGCCCTTGATCTGTTCTCCTTTGACACAATTTCTGTGCGAGTCGGTTGCCTTGAGCACCACCTTAGATTATCTGCTAGTCTGTTTTCTTATCGTTGTAGTACAGTATTTCCGTTTTAGACAAGTAATACCTATGAAAATTTTGTGGCAGTCTCTTTATGGTATGTAGGGTGAGCCTCGCAGTCTGTAATGGTGCTCCTCAGCTGTCTGTGAGGGTGTGTCAAAGAAGGATGTCAATTATAAATTTTGCTTTAAACAGTGGCATGGTACTCTCTGATTTGTGTACTACATGTTATGTTTTCCGTTTCTGTATGCCTCCTCAGGTTGGTTCCCTTGTCTGTTATTCACATCAGATCTGGGATTACTGCTGACAGGCACAAATAACATACGATTCTTCTTATGTTCATAGTTGTAATTGTAAGCAAAGGACAAATAACTGGATTTTCAGCGTCAAGCCAATGTGATGGGACCGAGGAAGCCAGCTATGTCTGATGCTACGTTTGCATTCACTACCCAGCTATACAGGAATGATGCAAAAGCCTTACAAACACAGGTATTATTTGACTTTTGCAGTGATGTTGAATTGGTTTTCATTTGCAGTCATTACAAAAACATGATTATGACCCACTTCCTGAGAGAGCTCACTAGTGGTGAGTGTCAAATCCTCATATCTGATTTCATGACACTGTCATATATAATCTTGACACTGTCCTTTTGTAAGGGTAACTACATCTGTAAATATTTACCTACCTGCTGTGATTTGATCCCAGTAGGCACCTAAGCACACAGCCATTTGCTTGCTCTCCCTCGGGGTGGGGAAGAGAATCAGAAGGGTAAAGGCATGAAAATTGATGGGCTGATTTTTTAAGTGTGTGTAACCCTCCTTATGATGCCTACCCTAGACTAGAGATTACGTACCTGATGTTATTTGCAAGATGATCTAAATGCTTAATTCAAATTAATTTTGAATACTGGCATTTGTCTGAGTGGACGGAATGCCTTGCATGGCTTGAAATACCATCGCGACAGAATGCATTCTAATATGAAAGAAGATTTCCTTACTCTTACACACTGGAGGTACCTCACCTGTGTAAAGTACGCTTTGTAACATCAGCTTTATTTTTTTTGTTTTACGCTTTGGAACAGCTGCAGTTTAATAGAGATGTTCCTGCAGTTCCAGAGAACTTGGCTCTCAGATTCANACTTGCCTTTGACTAAAGACCAATGAAAAAAGAGTAATTGTCCCCAGTGTGTATGAAAGCCTGTCAGAGCAGCGCTAAGCAATTGCCTATATGATGGCAATACAATCCAGAAAGTTCAGCGCAATGTCTTCTGAAGAACTGCCTTAATCTGCTGCCAGACACTGGTAGGTCTCTTCTGCCACTTGATATAAAAAGCAGAGGTGAATTAACTGATCGTAAGATTCACATCTAATTGCTTGCTCGGCAGCATGTTACATTACATGTGACGTGCCGTGGAATATGGCTAAAAACCTGAGAGCAGCACGGCTCGGTAGCGAGGCAGCAGCTTGAAGCAGCCCCCAGTCACAACCTGCCCCTTGCCCGGGGCTCTCGCGGTGCGGGGGCGGGCGGGGCGCGGCTGCTCCAAGCCAGGAGCCGCTGCTGCCGCTGCCGGCCCTGCGCGATCGGGGACGGGCCCCGCGGCCTCTGCGGCCTCCTCGGGCAAGCGGAGCGAGGCGGCTCGTACCGAGAGCCGGGCCCGGAGCGGCTCGTACCGAGCGCGGCCCGGGGAGCGCCCGAGCTGCGGCCTCACCCGTCACGCAGTCCGGGCACCAGCTCCTGCCCTCGGCGTCCTTGTCGCCGCAGAAGAGCGCGAAGATCGGCCGGCCGTGGGAGCGCTGCGCCGTCTGCACGAACTCGGCGTAGCCGCGGGCCTGCTTCTCCTCCCAGCCCATGGCGGCGGCGNAGCACCACCTTAGATTATCTGCTAGTCTGTTTTCTTATCGTTGTAGTACAGTATTTCCGTTTTAGACAAGTAATACCTATGAAAATTTTGTGGCAGTCTCTTTATGGTATGTAGGGTGAGCCTCGCAGTCTGTAATGGTGCTCCTCAGCTGTCTGTGAGGGTGTGTCAAAGAAGGATGTCAATTATAAATTTTGCTTTAAACAGTGGCATGGTACTCTCTGATTTGTGTACTACATGTTATGTTTTCCGTTTCTGTATGCCTCCTCAGGTTGGTTCCCTTGTCTGTTATTCACATCAGATCTGGGATTACTGCTGACAGGCACAAATAACATACGATTCTTCTTATGTTCATAGTTGTAATTGTAAGCAAAGGACAAATAACTGGATTTTCAGCGTCAAGCCAATGTGATGGGACCGAGGAAGCCAGCTATGTCTGATGCTACGTTTGCATTCACTACCCAGCTATACAGGAATGATGCAAAAGCCTTACAAACACAGGTATTATTTGACTTTTGCAGTGATGTTGAATTGGTTTTCATTTGCAGTCATTACAAAAACATGATTATGACCCACTTCCTGAGAGAGCTCACTAGTGGTGAGTGTCAAATCCTCATATCTGATTTCATGACACTGTCATATATAATCTTGACACTGTCCTTTTGTAAGGGTAACTACATCTGTAAATATTTACCTACCTGCTGTGATTTGATCCCAGTAGGCACCTAAGCACACAGCCATTTGCTTGCTCTCCCTCGGGGTGGGGAAGAGAATCAGAAGGGTAAAGGCATGAAAATTGATGGGCTGATTTTTTAAGTGTGTGTAACCCTCCTTATGATGCCTACCCTAGACTAGAGATTACGTACCTGATGTTATTTGCAAGATGATCTAAATGCTTAATTCAAATTAATTTTGAATACTGGCATTTGTCTGAGTGGACGGAATGCCTTGCATGGCTTGAAATACCATCGCGACAGAATGCATTCTAATATGAAAGAAGATTTCCTTACTCTTACACACTGGAGGTACCTCACCTGTGTAAAGTACGCTTTGTAACATCAGCTTTATTTTTTTTGTTTTACGCTTTGGAACAGCTGCAGTTTAATAGAGATGTTCCTGCAGTTCCAGAGAACTTGGCTCTCAGATTCACCAACCCTCGTCCCATTATAATAGAAAAACTGAAGGCGACCAATGATCAGAGGAATGTAGCTGCAAGTGAGAACTCCAGCATAAGAAACTCTAGTATGTTTTCAGTGGTATCTGAAGAGAGACTAAAAATGGCTATTCAGCTAGCCAAAAGGGACATAAAGCGAAGACATCTTGAAGAGCAAGTTTTTGTAGATGCTGCCAATAAACCATTGTTGGCCCAGAAGTCACAACGGCAAAAGACTGAAGTATTTGAAAGTCCAGAAAATAAAAATGCACTATCTCGAAAGTCTCAAAGTCCCTTGAAATGCCAGCCTTTCAAAGTGGAGACAACCACCTCTGACGCTAAAGTTTATCTCTACACACCAAACAAAGGCAAACTAATGCCAGGTGCTTTGGACTCTCCACCCACCCGTGACACACGACTGGACCCCAAGCCAAATGTCAGCAAACAAGAGGATAAAAATATGCAGGAAGTCCGACGACTGCAAAAAGAATTGAGGAGCTATGTCCAGAAAATTGAAGAACTGGCTAAAAAAGGTGTGAGACTGAACAATTATTATGTTATATAAATGTACAGTAGTTTGATTTGGTTTATGAACTATTTTATAAGAATGTTTAGCCAAGTTCTAAATAGAAATATGATGTAGAGTTAAAATCACTAGCTTGCATTACTGCTCAAGGGAGCCCTACAAAATATATGATACATTGTGTATTGGCTCTGTGTGAAAGAGGCTTATTGCTGAATTGTGTTTGTTGTTACGAATTAGTTGGGATTTTCACAGGTTAAATTGAGGCATAAAACTGCACTTAATGCTTTTTAGGGAGGGAGAGAGAAATTTTAGATCCTGATGAAGAGCAACGAGTTTGTAGTAGGAGACAGAAACAAGCTGCACGGTCAGCTCGGATGCTGTATGTACTCCAGCAACAGGTAGGCACCAGCATTTTAAATTGGGATGTATAGTAGCTAGTTTATTGTGATTAACTTGTCAGAAATGAACTGAAACAAGAGAAATTTGATGGGTTTATCTCTGAACTTCCATGGCATTCTAATTTAGATCTGAATGGTGTGACTAATTTCTCTCATGACTGGACTGAGAGGTGAACATCACCGCTGGAAAATTTGGACTTTCACTAACATGTTACAGTGAAGGTTAATTGTTGATTTAGAGACATGGGGCCAATTCTGACTGACTTTCTCCTTTCCGCTTCCTTTCTTGATAAACAGGTAAAAGAAATTCACGGTGACTTAGAGAAACTGAGTCCTCTTAAAATCAAACATACCAAAAAGGTAATTATCCTTCAGGATGTGAGTAACTTACCACAGGTTTTCTAGCTAACTGGGTTTAATTGTCTATGGTACACCTGAGTCCTCTCTGGAGGGGAGGTTTTCTTTGTATCTTGCACCTTTTATCGCATTCTCACAGAAGTATGTCTCACTTGGTCTGATACAGCCTTTGCAGCTTCCCTCTTCAGTTCTTGTCTGTCTACAGTAAACTGGAGAGGAAGGCTTTTGGTCTTCTGCTTTTATGCGGCTTCTAATTCCTTCTTTATTCCACTTCCTTTTCTGAAAAACACTGTTTCTCTCTTCACTGTGTTTTTAACTTCCTCTTGATGTCACCCAAGTCTTACCAGCCTCTTTTCTGATTTTCTTCTCTGCCCAGCATCTTTCAGAAAGATAGTACTGAGATCATGTGTCCTGTTTAGCCAATATTGTCCCAGAGTTCTCTCGTGCTTTTCCATCACTTGCTGGTTTTGTCTCATAAATGGCCTCATATCCATCAGAATTATCCCCAGCCTGAGTATTTTTCGATGAAATTTTGACAATTCTTTGAATAGCATCAGTATTTATAGAAGCTATAGCTATTAAAGCATTTATTTTTCATTTTTCCAGTCTCGAGCAGTATCAAGATTGGCGGCAGCACACAGAGGAGCTGTACGAGCCTTGCAGGCATTTGCCACTCATTTTACAGATCAAACAGAGCAGCAGATTCCTACCCACTACAAGGAACTGGGAAGTCTCATTCGACAACTGTCTCTCTGTTCTGCCAAACTAGAAGGGGATTCTTCCATTTCTGACATTATCATAGATATTTTGCTGCAAGTTGAGGTAGGAAAAAGCATTTTGTTTTTGCTAAGGCAGAAAAGGTGCGGTGAAGGATGTGACTGCAAGTTATATTGTGTGTTCATGAAATGGCAGAATATCTTACTATTGTGGTTGTTTGTTTTGTAGTGTGTAAATATGTTTCTAATGTTTCTAAGTAATGGTGGTCTAAAATAGAGTGACATCCTAAACACAGAAGCTACTTGCTGTTGTTCTTGTTGATACTGTTTCTGTCTTTATTGTC
>WEIS01014151.1:0-14244 GCA_013389965.1 Todus mexicanus | reverse complement strand
GTTTTAAGGTCAGCTTTGCTGCACTTATTTTCTCGGCACAAAGCAGTTGATTCTTTCTACAAGGTGTTTATTATTTAAAGGTAGAAGAAAAGGTCACAATCTGTCCTTCGGTGTGTTTGTGGAAGAAGATGATCCACGGTGCAAAACGAATTCTGTGCATTGGAGAGTGAAATGTGACTTCTTTGAATATCAATCTTAGCATATTTTCATAGCTGTCATTCTGAAAGTGTAAAAATATTTGAGATGAAGGTACGAGAAGTTGTGAAGTTGGATTGTTCTTCATTTCGAATGGAAAAAAAGCAGAGGCTCAAAGCCTGAGCTGCTAGTTTTTCTGCTCAGGTAAGGAAAAGCGTACATTTAAGAATACATGCGTAGCTTTCTGATAGTGCAGAAATGGGCTTTATGGTGTCTGTGGACATCTACAGAAGTAAGTGTAGCTTTACTGCAGTGGTTAGATAACCCATGACCCTCAGATCCTGTGAGCCTGTACTCAAGAGTTAAGGGGTAAGATTTTCCCATCTTTGTTTTACTGTGCTCTTTAAAAAAAATTTAAAAAATCAACTTGGAGCAATTCACTACTAAAGGTTGAGGGAATGTGGTGTAGTGACAGAAAGTGCAAAGACACGAGAAGTGAGATTTCCAGATTGACAGGTCCCACAACATTAACACAAGGTGTGAAAACTGTATTTGAAGCACATATTTAATAACCCATCTTGTATCATGCAATAGTGGATCCAGATTCAGGCTACATCATGATAATCTCCTGAGATTCTTAGCTTTTGTTTTGCTCCAATCACTGAAACTGGGGCACATCTCGATGTTAAATCAGGGATTAAAAAAAAAAAACCTCCACAGAAGTAGTGGCCAGTCCTGGAGAAGAATAAAGGGAGCTGGTGTTAGCTGCAGGAATAACCAGTGATGCCAAAGTTCCTGGGGGTAGGACTTCAATTCTTACTGATTTGCAGTACTAATCACGAATTGCACCAGGAACCAGTGAAATGATTGCAGAGAGAAATGATAGCAAAAGGAGGACCTGTTGCAATTGTGACAAAAATGTAGGAAATTAGCTCAATTTCTCCTCATTTCTTTGCAGAACTTGGAAGATATTTTTTCCTTTTGCTTTCTGTTTTGTTTTCTATGGAAGGATAACTGTCTTCCAGACTCTGGTTTTGTGTTCCAGTGGTGCTTGATGTTAGGTTTATGATGGCATTAAATGAAATAATATTTTAATTGGGCCCATAAATCAGTAGGTACCTGGGAGGTGCAGGTCAGACCTGCACTTAACATGGTACTTGCATGAATTACTTAATATAATCGTGTCTTGTTGAGGATAGTAAAGGTGATTTTACACCAGCTGAACCATTGAAATGATTGAGGAGTGTTGGAGGGACAGGGGAGCTAAACAGAAGTTGTGTTAGTGCTCCACAGAGTGCTATGAAGCACCGTGAGCATTGAGAATTGCCCTCTAAGGCTTTTTTCCCCTGTTATAAAATAAAATATTTATAAATCAACACAGGTAGCCGGCACCTCCCGTGCTTTGCATTTGCTCACTGCACAGGACTTTGTTTTAAGTAATGCCTATTCAGGCCAATATTTCATGAATTTTATTTGATACTGTGAGACAAATATGCAGCAAAGCTGAAGCCATAAAGAGAGAGCAGAGGAAAATCAGCTTCAAGCAGTTACTTGCTGATGAAGTAAAACAAAATACCATATCTTTAGGTTCAGCTGTGTTACGCTATAAAGTTCAGTAGTGATGTTTGATTTCTTGGTTCCTAAGCTTTGAGTGTTAATGTCACACATCACAGGCGCTGTCATGAGTTTTGTTTAAAGGCCACTTTTTGAATAGGAAAAGAGCAGCAGAAGTTACCCTTGTGTTTATTCTTTGGTGATTTACTCAATGTAGGGATGAATTCCTTCTCTGTCAGAAATCCAAACCCTGGAACTTGGGCATCCACATGATTTGACCACAGTTCTACTGAACGTGCCATGTTTAGCAAGGTCAGGGGAAGTAAAAGAGATGATCCAAAGGTATTTCACGTGATTGAAATTGCAACACTTCGTTCTTAGAAGCTCCCTTTGGTGAAAACTTTTTGTAGGAGTCCAATTTGGAAACCTTCTGCAGCTCCCCAAGAGAGCTCTGTGGTGGGAGAACAGAGTGGACTTGGCAGTAGCAGTTGGGTGAGGCTGAGTCCTGAAGGGGAGAACTGGAAAGCAGAGCAGAGGTGATATCCCTGCCCTTCTCTTGACTATAGGGAGAAAAAATGGAACCAAAAGGCCTTGGTGAGACTGTGATCTGGAGCAAGCAGAGTTATGCAATTTTCACTTTAAATGCTTCACTAGGTTGTCGCACCTTCAGACATAATGTACAGAGCGGAAACTCCTGTTATTTTGAGCAACCAACTGTGCTGGTATGAGAGAAGCTGGCAGGGATTCTGTTCAAGTCTAAAAATGCTCATGTACTTTTAGTCGGAAATCATTAAGATCACTTATTTTCTTTAAAAACTAATTTGGGAGTTCTCTGTCCAGATGCTTCTGAATTTAAAATAGAAGCAAGTGCTTTTAAAAGCATTGATAATACTTCTACAGATTACAAGCTGGCTGTGGGAGAGTTTGCTATGGAAGTCAGTGATTTTATTGGTGACAGTAACTTCTCTGTCTAGTAAATAAATTTAGGATGAGTAGATACCTGTTGCTGTTTAATTTTATAATTTGAAACATTTTTTTAGGCCACAGACTTCTTTATGCTTCTGTGCTTGGCACATATGACACATGTAGTGAAACTGTTTAGCCAAGCTTGTGCCCTCTCTTCTCCCCAGATCAGGGCACTCACAGATGCTGTCATTCCACGTTACTTTTGTTCAATTTAGGTAAAGGACTTGTTTAAAGCTCTCCCCATTCAACACTTCTTTGTGAGTGATTGAGTAAGTGTATCTGTTAAATACATTTTATTGTGTGGTTATATTATTATCAATTTGTTTGCTTAATGATACGGTGTTTTTTCTTGGATGCTCTGCATGAGAATGAATTGGCAATTAATCCTAAACAGATGACAAGGATAAGAAAACAATTGTGTTTGTGCAGTTTCCCTGGCAGTGCTTCTGTCTCGGTGTCATTCAGCAGATGAGATGCAGTTTTTACTTCTTTCCCGACTAACATTTAGAGCTGATAAATGTTAAGCAGATAATCAAAGCTGTCATTGCATAAGATGAAAGACATTGACTAGAGCTCTAGTGCCAAATAAACTGTTGCTGCTTCCTTTTTATCAGGCAGATGAGTTGTTTCACTTCCTTCTGAGNGGACCTCTGGAGGTCATCTACTCCATGCCCCCTGCTCAAAAATCAAGTGCAGGAGACATGGAGGTAACAAAATACATGTGCCTGAGATGTGCCTGGGAAACATCAGGACCTGAATGCTGTTCTCGTCTGTGCTAATGATATGACCCTGAGCAACCTTATGGAACTCAGAAATTGGATAGAATTTAGAAGCTCGGCTTGATTTGAGAGAGGGAATTGGACTAGATGACCTCCTAAGGTCTCTTTCAAAGTTATGCAGTGGATTTATAGTATTAGAGACATAATAATCTTGTTGTGTTTTTTTTTTTCTTACAAGCACTGTGGCATGTTAATATTTGTATAGCTCTTAAGTCCTTTCATATATTCCCTACATCTTGTTATAATTTCCTCTGGCACGCCTTAGTACTTTTTCTCTTGCCAGAATAAGAACAGCAGAGGACTTTTATAATACTTGTAAACCAGAATGTGCATTAACTGCTAAGTATTGTGCTGATGTTTACTAATTAATTTTCACCATAACCTTGTTTGAATAGGTGAGTTCACAATAACCTTGTTCGAATAGGTGAGTACTAGCTTCACTGTAGAGACAAGGAAACCAATAAGAGAGTAAGTGGGTTTGCAGTCACATGTCAAGGGTGTCGTTGTCACTGAAAATTGCTTCCTTTGTATAGTCCTATAATCTGTAGTGCCCCGCAATACAGCGCTTGGGTCGCAAATTGTAGGCAGCTTGTTTATGGAAGTGCAACTGACTGTTACAATTCAACGCAGATAAAAATCTCCTGCGAGCAAACCTTACGGGAATGCTGACATTTTCACCGTGACGTACAGGTGGATGCATAATTCTTTCTCACCTGCATACTGCTTCTTGTGCTGGTTCTGTTTTCTCAATGCATCTAAAAATAATTCATTGCAAAGGGACAATTGTGAATGTGATTAAAACCTGAGAAAGCAAAAGCTTGTAGTTAATACATATACTTGGCTGGTGGTTTTGTTGGAGTAATTAAATGGGATGTAATTGCTGCCTTCTGAAATATCCGTTGGTTCTGATGCTTGTTCATTATTATTCCTGAAAATAAGCGTTGCTTCATCTAAATTACAATCACATAAAATTCATAGCAGTGGAGCTTGTGACTGGCACTTGTACGTCTTCATAAATAATGATTCCTGTCAATCAGTACAAAAATTGGTTCTCCAAAAGTCGGGAGAATAAGCGGTCACCTCTTATCCGATTAAGGTCTCTCTCCTTGTAAGAGGAGCAAGACCTTTCCTGTTTTTCACATCACAAGCTTTCCTCAGGCTGACAGCATTTAAGAGCTTGACTTGCGTCAGTGACAGTGAAGACCTGGCTCAGTTTTGATGGATATTGTGGTGCTGAGCTTGGTAGCAGTTCCTTGTCCTAGGTCACTGAGAGAGGGTGGCAGATTTAAAGGAGTTTGCACTTGACTTTTCCATGACAGGAGTTCTTTCATCCCCAATACAATTTATCCTTCGCTTACTTTTAAGTTTTTAAAACTTGTGTGGATGCTTAAGGGTCACAGAAAGAAGAGACTGGGAAGCAGCTCCAGCTGTGGATGAAAATTTTGACTGATCTTACACCTCCAGCTCTGTTTCTGTACTATCTATGAACTAGAAAGGGGAGCAACTGCATCACAATAATGTTTTCTGTAATCTTGAAGGAACAGAAGCTTTTCAGCTAAGCCTTTATTGGACAAAACTCCACCTTGAAACGCACTTTCTAGCACTTAATGCTGCAAAGTAGAGAAAACATGGAAAGGAAGAGAAAACAAGCTGTAGAGTCGGGTATTGTTGTCAAATAAAGATAGCAAGGATTGATTATTTCTGTTCCTGTGAGATATTCAGGCAAGCTTATCATGTAGAAACAGGCTTCTGCAGGTCTCGAGGTTACCACAAATATTTCCAATTCCTCCTCTGATGAGAACAAGCACATTTGTGTGGGAGAAACGTCCTCCAGTCCATTGTTGCACTCTTCCATGGGAACTAGGCTGGAGTACAGCTCATTCCCCTGGTACTGGACAGCCTGATGGAAGCCTTGAAGCCAGCTGAGAGCAGCTATAAAGAAGTTTTAAGTGTTTGTGGGCAGAAAAGAGGAAAGATCATTGGTAGAAGTGTCTCTAAAATGTATTTTTATCTACTATGGGAGCTGCACATCCAAGTGTTAACAATCTTAAATGTTCTGAAAACTGCCTGTAGGCTTGTTTGGTGACTTGGAGACCCCAGTTGACAGATACAGCACCAGATGCACAAAGAGCTATAAGATAGCATATATACGAAGACGTCTTTATTAAAGAAAGAAATTAAAATACATTCTTTATAACCAAAAAGTCCAGTTTAACTGGCTTAAACAGCACACTGAAACTTTAACTCTGAATTACTTCTACTACTAATAAGAGATCAAACAAAGCTTGAAAATGAGTTTAAGGCAAAGCTTTGGGTAAGTAGGTGAGGGACTGATCATAAAGTACTTGAATGATGCTGAACTAAGATTTAAAAGGGAGAAAAAAATTGTAACACAGAGACTTTTTATGAAATCCTTGAGGGTAGCGCTGTTCATTGCGACGCTCACAGGGTTGGAGCACACTGCCTTCCTTTAGTCTTTCATCCAGAAAACCGAGGTGTAAATGAGCTGTGCGTATGAATGCATCTATGCTTTATATATATAAATATATATATCTTTACCAATTATTGATGTGCAGCCACAGGCAGAGCAGAGTATGATAGGACTTGTGCTTGGCAGTTATGAAAAACTAAGCGAACTGCGAAAGATTAAATGTGAACTGCAGCTGAACGTGCGAGGGACACAGGCTACTCAAATAGCCTTCAGAGACTGCTGGGTGAACTCAGCTTCATGAGGCCAGTCTAGTTGTGGTCAAATCTCCCCCGCATGCTGCTCAGGACTGTGCAAGCAAAGGAACGTCTGGATCTGTCGATAACTTTTAGAAGAGAAAAACAGCTATGTGCCTGGTGCCTGTTTGTGCAGGGGACGTTGTGTAATGGTTGGAATGGTTGATCTTGTGCAAATTTTAGCTAAGCATCCAAGTGTTTCATTTTGCCTGATTGGGAATGAGTCCCAGGCAAAGGTCTTTTGTCAAGAGGAGTTCCCTACAATAAGCTTTTTAACAAGTTTTAATTCATACAGTGGAAAAAGCTTGAGTAGGAAGAACACGTGCCTTTGGAATAAACCCACTGTGCATATGACTATCACTGCCTTTCTCAGGAGAACTTGAGCAGTCCTACAGAGTTGCGTCAATCTGAGCTACTTGCTAAGCATCAAACATTTGCATTCTTACAACAGTTTCATAATGTGAATGTGCAGAGGGCTCCATTCTGCTGTTTCATCAAGCGGGATGATCATGTACCTCTTTTGTCGTTATCAAAACAACTGCGTTTCACCTTGATGCCACTTAAGCCTGGAGAGCTCCAAGGCAGGGTGGTGGTCAAAGCCTGGACAGCATGAAGTACAGGAGTAAGCACTTGCATCTAGAAAAAAATTTCCAAGACAATGCACTGGTGGAGTGACTCTTTCTAAGGAAAATTAATTTGTATGGGACTGATAGATAACTTTCTAACCTGGCTGAGCAGGGCGTGATCAGACTGTGCACAAAAAGCGACAGCAAATACTTGGTACAACAGCTGCTTGTAAACCTGCTGAGCATTTTTTTCAATGAAGAGTTTTTGCCACCTTTGTAGTACTTCCTACTTCTTTGGTCTAAAATTAGAGCCCAGACTAGAAGGGGAGCAGGGAGGAAATCAATATACTTGGACAGTCCCTAGGGTTGCTTTTTGTAATTAGAGTTGCTAAGAACTGGCTTCAGATGTTCTTGGCTTCCTCCTGCCTTTTATAAACTATGAGATACGGTGGAATTACGTCTCCAGCTTTGTAGCACAAAGGATTAATGTAGGTTTTAAACAGTACATAAAGCTGTCAGAGCGCAGCGTAAGCTCGTAACAGTTTGTCTTTGATGACCTATGGGGCTCTCGGGTAGCCAGGGAACTGAGACAACAGCAAAATGGTGTAGAGAGCTGATAGCTGCGTGGCAAGCTTCACATCACGGATTAAATACTTTGTCTTTACAGGCCGGGTTTCCTTTTTCACCTCTGGATCGGAGAACCTTCATCGGGTGGAAAAGGTTCAGTGGGGCACACGCTATGCCATCACCATCTCCTTCACTTGCAACCTACACCACGGCATTGAGGATCCAGTCTTGATGTAATTCCTCTGGGGATGGAATACGAGGTCAAACGGAATGAGAGAAGCCCTGCAAGAGGAGAGGAGAGAGGGAGAAAACATCTCTTGTAACCTCACATTCAATTAGAATTTTTCAGCTGTATTAATAGATTGTAATACACTCTTCCAATGTTGCAATTGGTGCCTTAAAGACCATCTTAAATTTGAGGTGTTCTGAAAATGATTTAATTTCATGTCCTAAAGAGAAAAGCTACAAAGAAAAGTTCTGGGGTGGGATCTTTAAAAAATAATTAAAAATTACAAAGTTCTTCAATTTAAAAGATACAATCAATCTTTTGGACCGTGTCTTGATACGACTCCTCATGCTGCTGTTACCCCTTTAATTATTTAGTTAATGCAATGCAGAAAGTTTGACCTAAGTTAATAGAGCAAGTGTTAATCTTTTGAACATACTTGCTGTTGAGAGGAATGTGTTCTCCTCAGCACGGGCATCAGTGGATAGTACACCTGTGGGTTGACTACTGGGACTTACTTGAAGTTTTTTTTTATGAAATTACTACATATATTTTTCTGCTACAAACAGAAATCATAGAATCAGTGGTTTGGGTTGGAAGGGACCTCTGAAGGTCATCTAGTCCCAAATAGGGGCTGGTTAATACGAAGTTAGAAGTACAGTTCTTTGATTAGCCAGAAAACGTATCGCTTTGGGGTTACAAATGCTTTGGTGTACTAGGGAATGTTGTGGCATGAGATCCCTCTGATCAGAATGCAGCATTCCCAACTCAGCTCATTTTCTGAATCAATGAACATGATCAGTCTCCCTGCTGGAAGCGCAGCATTAGGGATGTTAAGAGCTCTCTATGGAGATGGCTTGACCATATAACCCTGTACATCAAGTAAATACTAAAAAGGAGAGCTGGGCAGAGGGAATCAGACAGTCCTCTGGATTCATCCGAGCATGCATCCGTAGCTAACTCCCAGGTAGGGCAGGAGGAGGTGGGAGGGGAACAGCTGAGGAAAAAAGCTCGTTTTGTTGTGGTTTTCTACACGCCCGTTCTGGCCTCCTTAGACTCAGTCCTGTGAACCTTGGCTTGCTGTTGGCAGGCTGGCCAACAAGACCACACGGACCAGTGGACTGTGGCATACAGGGTCTGAGGGAACCCGGTGTCTGCATTTTAAATTGATGTGGTCTTGAGCTGGAGCTGGCTAATCAAACACTTTTGGGCCCAATAGATGCAATTTCAATGTAATCTTAAGACTAAACTGAAGGAAGTTTGCTTTTTAAATTGTTGATGCAAATAGAAATGTTGCCTTGTTATGTACTGTGTTTCCTCTTGCTCAAACCACTGTTTTATCTGTTCCAGAATGCTTCTCAGTGGCTCTTTTTCAGTTTAGTATGAAGACTTTTTCTGTTGACTGGGACCATTAGTCTGTGGTGTTCCTTGAATAATAACTTGCAAGGACTTCAGAAAAGAAGGGATGATTGCATTGCCGTATGGATAAAGTAACAAACAAATGCATAAATCTTGCCAACTACCTTGCGTGTTTATTACAGACAAAGATTTTTGCAGGTCATCACATTGGTAAATAAATGGTAGGAAAACCTAATCTTTTTCTCAATCAAATTCTGAAGCAAACGTTGGGGTTTTTTATTAATAATCTTCATAATTTCTGTGAAAAACTTTGAAAATATGGAAATGTGCTTTGTTTTTTTTATGCACACAGTTTTCACTTCTGTTCTAATTTACTCTTTTATGGAAAGAATAAGTGTTGGAGGGGTGACACTGAAGATCAATATAAAGAGTGACGACAGGACACCTGGACTTGCTGTATTGTGAGTGTGTGTATTTGACACACCAGCAAGATTAATCTTGTGTAATTTCATTTCTTTGTTCTCAAACCTGCAAAAGGTTTCCTTGTCCATGCTAACAAGGAAGAATTATAAAAATGGTTGGATGCTAGGAAATAATAAAGTTGGGTTCCGTATCTAAATATTTGTCTCACAGCCTGTTAATTCCTGGAAATTTGGATTACACGTAAGGTGTAGGTCAATATAAAGGCAGACCAAGATCACCAGCAACTGTTCTACTTTCTTAAAACAACTTGTGATGTTACCTTGAGAATGAAATCTAGGAACTTTTCCACAAAAATACCAGATAGCAGTGGAATCAAAGCATGAATGGACCTGTGTGGATCTGGGTTGGGACTCTCCAGGCCGAGATTCCAAAATTCTTAACTTCACCGTAGGTCTCATCACCGCTCTGCAACACTATCAGAGAAATTGCTTTGCCACTTCAAAAACTTCTAGCTTTGTGCTTCTGTCTGTCCTGCAGGCTTGGAGTTACGTTAAATGGCACTTTCAGAGCTGCCCTCTATAAAATACTGCTCTACAAGATCATGTTAGACCATGGGGTAAATCTCAGCTACTCTCCTCTTGGATTTTCATCTTTTGAAGATCATGTGTATTGTGTTATCTCCCAAACATGGTACATCTCTCCTGCTCTGAGCTGTCATTCAGAAATCAAATCAAGTTGGTATTTGTCTTCTGGAGTTTTTAAGCTTCAGTAATGTGTTCCCTAGGATGACCAAACCTGTCGAATATAATTTGCAGAAAAACACAAGAGCCTACCCGGTGAGAGAGTTCAACTTTTGAAAGAAGTATAATAATTCAATATTCTGTATGTTTCAGTACGGACCAAGATGTTTATAGTTGAAGCTTCAATATCCGGACTGCTAAAAGCAGTATTAAGATCTATAAAGAAATTAAATAGCAAATGTGGAGGTACCATGCAATCTCAAAGATCCTGAATATAGCCTCTAGCAGGAGAATGGTAATTTCAGAAAGGCTGATGTTCCTGGGGCTGGGTTGAATTTGCAAAATTCACTGATTGGCTTTATTTGTTTTAGTCCACTTAAATACTCTCGCTAACTTTTTATTGAGGTGTCCCTTCCCAGTTCTTGACAGATAAGTCTGAATTTGAAATACTTTAATTATGCTCTGTCCTCTTTCAGGTTCAGCCTCCCTGTTGGTACTGGGAAATGCAGTGCTCTGTTTCTTAGAACTCTGATTATGCTGAGGACAGGACTCATTCTTTGTAGACTCCTATAAATCTGACGCCAAGCTGCTGCAGACAAGTGCTTTTAATTGAGCACAGGGTGATGTTTCCCAGCTTTGTGAGAACTTCTGTAAAGAAGCCCTCGTGGTTCAAACAAAGCGAAGAAAGGTCAGTACGTGGTCAGTGTGAACTTGGGCCAAATCATGACATTAAAATTTACAGCCCTGTACCTGAAAGCGTACTTGTTACAAGTATTCAGGAATGTTTATTTGTATTTTGAAAGAAAAATATCTGTGAGGAAAGATAAAGACTGCTTGTGTGAAAAGTCCCATATTAAATACGGCTGGAGAGCAAGCCCAAGTTTGAATCCCTACTAAGAAATCGAATGAAACTTCCTGAGGACTTCTGTGAAATTGCACTACTCTTAAAACTACCTTTCTATTCAGAGGTTTTGGGGAACATCAGGAACTTTTGTAAAATTAACAGGTATGTGTTTGGATTAGGAATTTAGTGTAAACCTAGCTGTCAGTTCTGCGGCATGGATTTTATTTTAATTTTTTAACCCCCGTGGCATGATTCTAGGAACTTGGGGCTTCTTGGCATTTCCAATATGTCATATAGATATGAAATTGTCATTGTGTAAGCAGTTGGGGAATCATTGTGGTTTTTAATTCCCTATAAATCAACTGACGTTTTGCAAACCTGAATTTATGCTGAGATTTCCCTGAATATGTCTTATCCACCTGAAATATTCTAAGCTCCATCTTAATGAATTTCAAGTCCAGAAATGTTTACCAGGATATTCTATTTATAAAACATTTTCATTTGGGTTTCTAACAGAAATTTTGCTTCATGTCTTATTTACTTTTATTGATAAGGTCAGCATCTCAGCCGGGCCTTTCTGAGGCTGTAGCATATAACAATGTGTATATTAAAATAGAAGTGTAGCTGAAATGGCATTGATAATGACTACGCTGTCAAAATGTGGTTGTTTCTTCTTCAATTGCAATTCTTAGCACATTTAAGTTTTCTCCTTAATAGCTTTCTTTTTCCCAGTAAATAAAGATGGCTTTGTTTTTAATACAGAGTTCCTCCCATTCCTTCTACCTCCAGCCATCCTTACACGGTGTTTACATGTGAATTGAATCTCTCCAATACACTCATGTGCAGCTCTCTGCAATATTTCTGCCTTGTCTAAACTCTAGGAATAAAACCAGGACATGTTGTTGAAGGTCAGAGCTCTTTGAGGAGACAGAAAAAAAAAAATTACAACCGACCACCCTTCTCCTTTTCCCTCCCCCAAGCCAGAAAAAAATAATCCTAACTCCTGTCTCTCCTTTTTGAGTCAGTTGTGCGGAAATCCAACCAAACGTTCCAAGAACAGCTGAAGAGTTATTTCCTTTCTGAACCGCAGATGGCTCTGGCAGGCATCGATCACCTCAGCCTCATTCAGAAAGGCAGTTGCCTCAGGAAACCTGGCTGAGGGAGCCATCGAGAAGTGGTGAGTGTCTATTACTCCTTGTAAAATTCCGTGAAGAGCTACAGCATGCTTTCTGCCTTACCTCTGGCTTTGTAACCCTTCTTGGGAAGCTGAGAGCTAATTTTGCCCTGCTTGCTGAAACCTGCCAGTCCACTCTCTCTTAATCATCATCATCACTTTATCCCTAAAGTATCTGGGTAGGCACTTTTTATCTTCCATATGAGTGGCTTGTGCTAAAGCTTTTCAGGATAGACTGTCTGAGGAGAGTAACTGTGTCCTGTTCCCAAACTGCGCGTCTTTCTTTGATTCTGTTCATCATCTCCCCTCAAACCACGGATCTCATCTCTCCGTTCTGTGCCAGCAGACTTAAGCCTTTACCTGTAGCGTATAGTGAATAGGGTATATAAGCTCAATCCATTATTTATTCATAGACTATCTGGCTAGAACTGCATAGGAATTAACTTTTCCTCTATAACCCTTTTAGATCATTCTGTCTATTGATTTTTAAGAAGAATTTCTAACAGTAGTGGAACTGTCAAATGTTGCTCAATTTGTGGGATTTTTCCTTCTTCAGCATTTATTTTCCCCAAATACTCTCTTATTGTTATTCTATTACAGACATTTTAACAACTTCTGCTTCTAAATCCCTTCATAAACCTTCCAGTGGGTCCTCTTCCTCAACACCATCTACTTAAGCTATTTATCCTGTCTGTATTCTGTTTGAATTAATAGTGAATGTTGACACTGCTGCAATAAGTTAAGTCATGCTGCATTTATCTATTTAAAAAATAAGGAATTAAGCTTTCTTCTGCATGTATCTTGTGTATCAACCAGGTCTTCTTTAGGTGATGGTGTGCTCCATGTATAGCATCTGTCTAGTGTTGCCTTTCTGATGCTAGGCAGAATTTAGACCTGTAAATAAGAAGCAGTCCAAGAGGAAATTAAGACTGAATTTACAAATGTACTGAAGACAGAAGTATATAAAAATTTTCCTCTTGGGGGAAAAAACAAAAGTTTGAAAAACTTGGGGTTTTTTGGAACCGTAAGAAAGGACAAAATTTTACTCATTTTGTAATCCTCTACTTGAGGTGTAGGGCCTAGGCTCCTGCTCCTCTACTCTCCATTGAGGTCCTACTCTGCTTTTTTCATGCTTGCATGTGTCTGGATATGTAGTCCTCTGCCTGCTCATCTTCCTTTTCCAGTTATACCCACACTGTTGGAGATCTTCATCCATTCAGGCCATGTGCAAGCAGGAGGAATGGCATTTCTCTGCCTCGGCACAGGCACAAAAGAAATGCGTGTGGATTTCTGAGGAAGGCTCATCTCTCCAAGAGTGCCCCGCTGAAAGCACACAGCCTGGGAGATGATGAAGGTGCTCACTCATGTCACATTTGCTACTGCCAAGAGCCTTGACGTCTCCCATCTTCACAGCTGACTGCCTGCTACCTTTTAGCCTTGGTATTTTCATCTCAACAACTGGAACTAGAGACCTCTTGACTTTGTTTTCTAAATGCTTTCAGCGCTTCCAGATGGCTTGTGAGTCACTGAATTCCAGCACGCTGCAAAAATTATCACTTTCAATTCAAGCTCGCTACAGAGTCAAAATGTGTTTAAGATTGGGGTTTTTTAAATTTAAACTTTGGAGCAGGCTGTTAAAACTCGTCCTCTTTCTAATCATTCTCTTTAAATTAAATACTTCAACCACAAAGCATGCACAGAAGGCCAGTAATCAAAAGTCTTTCCAGAGCTGAATTGTACAGGGAGATACTTTGGAGATGTTCATGTCTAAATTAAATCTTGTGTCCTCGGGTCAGGCCAGTTTTGTGATTTGCAGGATCCTGAGGAAGGCAGAAGGCAAGGTGTCTGACGGCAGCTGCACTCTTCAGCTGCCTCCCTGTGCCTATTTGTGTGTACACTTATTAGGGCTGAGATATTAAAAGTACCAACATGGCAGGGGTCATCAGGAGCGGTAATATCCTCTTATTAAACTACTTAACAGAACTGAAAAACCCAGAAAGCTCTGAGCCTTAAAGCCTTGTTTTTAATGAATGAAATGGAGTGAATGAGTAAGTGGATCAATTAACTTAAATAGTAAATGTCACTGTCTGCCTCTCCCTTGTCCATCAGCTGAATAGGGCGACTGAACCTTAGTTTTCTTTCCTTCTAGTTGTGGACAGACATACAGGGGATGGACGTTTGGCAGGG